>JAUZSV010430986.1:0-10290 GCA_034780495.1 Parotocinclus cesarpintoi | reverse complement strand
TCTGTCAGTTATAATAGTTCAGTCCCTTTTTTAAGAATAAGCACAACATTTTAGATTTGGAATAACATTCCAATCATATCATTTCCATTCATATTTATAAATTCTACAATAATAACATTTAGATATGAATCGAGTATTTATTTACAGATAATACAATATGTCTTAATTCTATGTGCATTTGTTCTACACTCTATTTAAACAATTCGAAATTATATATAAAAAAAAATTTTTTAAAGTAATAAATACAAAGGAAGCAACAGATATTCCAGTGCAGAAGGGAAACTCTGCTCACTAACACCATGATCATTATTAAATATTTAAAGCATTATTATATTAACAAAACAAATGCAATCATTTTCACCAAGTATTATTTTATACAACATTTATTTTAGGCTCAAAGCCCCTCAATCTCTTTCCAAACAAATGAGGCAAATCAGCATTTGCTCTCTATCAAAACAACTTAAAGGCAGCATGTGGTGTTATTGCGCTTTTCAGGTTCAGGTACTTTTGTGGGCCAAACAAATTTTAAGCCAGGATGCATTACAAGATTTCCTCTCCTTAAACACACGAGCAGTGAAAAAAGGAAGAAGTTGAACCTGAATCACATAAATATTTGTGTTCTCCGTGCACTTCAGTTAAGAGGCCTGTATACGGACTCCATTTGCACACTAACAGGCTGGAAAATGACAGCACAGGACGAGAAGACACTGTCTATATGAGGGATTTAATTAATGATTTAATAATTACATTGGACGTACTTCAAAATAATATCCAGGCTCGTATGCTATTACGTTAATTGACTATTATTTTGACTATTTTTCAACGATGCTGCTCGGTCTTGAGATTTTGTGCCTGAAGGCAACACGAGTAAACAAAGTTGCTCGGTGGAGTACAAGTGCATACCTGTGCCGTTACATAACTAGAAATAAATAATGAATAAACAAAACGTTAGGAAAGATGGCGAGGAAATGAGGTCGATATTAGCATGTTCAGAAAAAAGCTTCGATTTCCAGTACCAGTATTTCAAGCGCAATAATTAGAAAATACTGACAGCTTGTTTTATACACAGGCAAAATTTAAAAGGATACATTTAAAAATGGGAATTAATGGTTAAGTAAAGATAATAAAAGTGAACTCGTAGAACCATATGTGAGGGACTGGCATCCCACTGGCTGGCACACTGCTATCTGTTAAAACTACAGGAAAATAATAACTAATATAAATATAATAGATTCTAATCTTTCTACTTCTTTCCTTTCTTTGTCTTTCATAGCTACAGGACTTTATAGCGTTTTTTTTTATATCTTATTTTTTAATCCATTTAATTCGAGTGAAAGAGGACATTAAATCACTGTCAATTATACGCTCTATTTATGGCTTATTCAGCATCGGCATTAAACTTTTAATAATACGCTTTTGCTTAAATGATCTCTTACAGGCGAAATGCATGAACAATTCATATTTAAAAAAGGGAAAAGTACAGGTAATAAAACATTGCTTTTTAAGTACAGCTCACAATTTAGATTTTATATCTCAGGACCCCCACAGCGACCCGCCTCCCGGCCCCGCTGGACGTATTGGTTTGATCTGGCAAACATTTGAACTAATTCAATGAAATGATTTACAATTTTAAAGATTTGACAAAACTATATACTTAAATCATGTCTGCATGAATAGTTTTAGCTATGGTTCCCCTATCATTTGCTTACACGGCCCTGCTTTTCTTCTTCTCAGGGTTTGCAAAGGGACAAAATGAAAACATTTGGGTAAATAACAGCATCATTTCATATAAACTGAACATCTGGGTGGCGAGAAAAGATTCGGTTCAAATAAATTTCCTGTAAAAGAAACTGATTCTATAAACTAAAACAATTCTTTTTGCATTCAAACAGAAATTCTAACGCACTCTGAAGTAATCTATCCTTGATTTGCTTCAACCTTCGTAATACTTTATTCCTCCTCGTCGTACCGCGGTGAAATCTTCGTATGACTTTCTACAAAAAGTACTCTACGCCTTTAATTATGTCCGCCTGTCACCATGTGAGTATCATTGTTAAGGTTTGCGATAACGCGCAAAGATCTTTCTGAGCCGCGCCAACCTTAGACAGGTGCTTTATGACCCTAGCACAGTAATTAATGTTACTTGCGGCCTTCACCTTGCTCTGCCCTTCCTGCCCTCCCCGGCTCAGGAACTTGCCTTTCGTCCACAATAGATTTACTGGACTCTATGGTCCAGTCCCTTTCCAATTTCTCCTTATCGGCGCTTCACATTGCGTGAGCAAGCACCCCCTTATCCTCTCTCCAGTCTGCCACCTTCCAAAGACTGTTCTCGGCCCATGAAAGAAGAGGGGGGGGTAGTTTGAGAACACCGTGCAGGGCTTAGTCTATCACGTTCCTCCTACACATTACAGAGGCTGTCCCAGTAAACCACCTCCGACCTCCCAAGAATAGAGTGTGCTAAAAGCTGCTAAGATATACAGTTGTGTGTGACAGTACATGCGTGTGTTTGTTCTGTGCGTCCTTATGGGCACACGCAAGTTTGTCTTTCTATCAATGTCATGACTTTTTATTGATATGGGACTGCTGTAGCTACAAAAAACTAAACCGAACCCTGGCCTCGACCTCAGACAGTAACGTCTTTCTGTGGTCTGACACGGCACACATGGACCTCATCCCTTATTCCACCGCCCTGTTTGGCTGCATGGGTTGATAGTTGAGATGCCGTCACAGAAGTCCTTTCATGCTCTATAAATAGACGCTGAGCTTTAGGAGCCCAAGGGTGCTATAGATAGGTCGCAGGAAACTGGGACCAGCGAACCGTGCAGGTGTGCCTGGCCACTCTGTGTGGCGTGCCGAGCTCCGGTCGTCTGTTTGTATGCACGAGGAGTTAGTGGCGGCGGCCAAAGGATGTTTAGCATAGACTTGCCAGCGGTACATGCTAGGTTTCTCTCTACATGTTTATATTAACCTAGAGTGATGAGGGAGAAAGGATGGCCTCCGTCTACCTCGCTCGCTCTCATGCTCAGGAACATGTGCAGTACGCAGGAGCGGTGCGTAAACAGAAATAACTTCATTCTGTCACCGCATGTCAGCGGTTCCAAGAACGTTTAGGTCGCGCACTTTTAATGGTTATCTACGTGCACCCCGTTTATTCCGCCGCGAAAATAAACGCTTGGTATCAAAATCTGTTCGGTCTGGACGGCCTTCCTAGAGAGTCGAATGGTTAAACACTTAAGGTTCAGCACAAGTCCAGAGAGTATGGAATGCTCTATATATTGATTACGGTACACGTGCAGAAACATTCACAGTGGCCTGGATTAACGAGGGAAATAAAATCATCTTCATTTGCGAGACAGTAAACTCCAGGGGAAAATACGCACAGGAGAAGTATGTCGATTCCCAGAGTAATTTCCACACTTTTTGCTCTTTGCATTCAGATTTTCCACATTTACCAGACCCCACTTTGATGCTCATATGAGGAATGCTTACTGAGCAATTACCACAGGGAGAGAAACAAAGAAAGACAGAGCACACTTCGTGGGCGTCCTTCCTCCGCGTGCCATCATTTTAACTGATTTGGATTAATGCTTTAATTGGGAAACACGCACAGACCGTGAACAGCTGCAGCTCATAGCAAAATGGAAAGAGAAGGGCCAAAACAAACCTCCAGCGAATCAGGCCTCCTGATCCCTCCAAGGATTCCGGCGCATTAAAACGCTCTAACACAGACGAGCGCGAGCTTACTGGTATAAGTCTGCAAAAGTAGTTCTGCAAGGCCGCGGCTTGTTTGCGCAACCCTGCCGCTGCCAACCCGCAGTTAGGCTCACGTGGTTTGCCGAACCTGGCTCACAATGGCCACACAGGTTTTCACAAGGCCATTAAGGTCAGCTCGCACAAAGGAAGTCCAGACCCGGCTCTCTAACAGTCTGTCAGTGTAACATTAGCTTGTAAAAGCTATTAACCATCACACTCTTATAGTTTCTCAGAGAAATCAAGAGGTCCATCTGGGTCACACACCTAGCACAAAAGCAGTCTGTATTGCAGTGAAGGGTCTTGCAAACGTCGATTTTGATCACAAAATCTCCTGTATCTCCTGTAGCTTGGCAATTTTAACACTGAAACCATGTATGGTTTGAAAGTTGCCCGTTACGAGTAAAGTTGGAACAGTTGGAATGCAATAAAATAATCTATCTAGCTTATCAGCCAAAGCTATTTAACCTAAAGAATAGTTTTTTCCAGCTGCGTAATATCGCTAAACTTAGACTTACACTCTGTTTTATAGATGCTGAGAAACTGGTTTATGCATTTATAGCCCTTAGTTGGCTTACTGTGTCGCTCTAATGACTGCATGCTATAGTTAATCTATAAACAAACTCCAGTTAGTTCATAATACAGCATCCCCAGTGCTACCTAAAACTAGAAAATTTGATCATGGCATCACTGGTTACCAGTTAAATGCTGCATTGATTACAAAATACTTCTGGTAAAAGTTTCGTTCCGGATTCAAGCAAACTCCAAATTTGAAGTCTAAAACTAAAACACTTTGGTTCTGTGAGCTGAAAGTTTATTTAAATAAAAACTAGCACCTTGCATACCAGTTGACTTGCTGCTAATAGGAAATTCGCAAGTTTAACATCTTGATTTTGCCTGATATTAAATGAGTGCATAACACCGTGTGATCAAATACTACCAATTTATTTATACTGCACACAAAATGATATAAAAATGAAATGTCCCCTTAGTTTTGTAAGCAATTCAAATTGAGATATGAAAATATTTTAGGCTTTGTAAGTTTAGGTCCCATGTTATCTCCTATTTAAAGCACAATTACTTAATTATATGGTTTAAATGCCTAAGAATAAACAACATTATCCATTTCCTAAAAGCAGCATAATAGTTTTTTGAGAAAAAGTCATGTGAAATAGCACCGTCATCACCAGGACCATCAATGCAATGTGCTCTTTGTCTTCGTTATTTTGCGATGAAAGCTTAAAGACTTAAATCTATAAAGAATAGCTAACTATTAAAATATCCTCGTCCACAGACCGCTTTTGTAGACAACACACACCAAATTTTTCCAATGTGAATGCTTTTTTCCCGGTAAGATCAGCTATGCCATCTAGTCAGCATATCTGCGGTATTTGGAACGATATACAGCACGCAAACGTCGTTTTTATAAATAGGACTAGGCTGCTTGAGAAATACCAGCAGCTGTGGTGACAAATTGAATTAGTGACTTATATCTTCTAACTGAGATGCTGGTGCACGTTTAGGCCCGAAATATAAAAGCGAGAAAGTTAGGCGTTTGAAAAAACTAAAACAGCCGTTGTTTAATATCGTCCTTTCGCAGAGCATTGACTTGTCGACACGCCTTTCAGATCAGGACACATCAGGATCCTCATCACCAGGGAACGACACCAATCTCAGCGGGTCCTACAGAACCCCGTAAATTTTTTTAACGGGGAGAAATGGGGCCTGTCTCTGCACTCAGGCCAATTACCAGTCCAAAGATGAGCTGTGATTGTCATTTTATGACTGGGCTGCTCTACAAATACAATTTGGCAGAATTACTTAAACACAGGGACGCTTTAGTCTGTTCAGTCTCTATCTCAAACACCCACGTAATGTAAGCACATTTAACAGAAATAGACCCGTAAGAAAGGAGATGGCTTGAAATGTGGACTGAGCCAGTACCGATGTGTGCACTTCATCCAGCTGTGGCAGACATTCAAACGCGCCCGTGCATACAATGGTGAGAAGAATATATTATAATAGAAATAATGCCTGGCCTTGCATTCCACCTGTGTGAATGTGCTGCCCTTGGGACCCAAAAAATCCCCAGTACCTATTCCATTGAATTTCGCAACCTCAATTGTGAGGTTTCATTTTTCAGCCTGACCTTCCTTATCATGTCCACCTTAGGCTGGCTCTCACACATTCTCTCTCTCTCTCTCTCTCACACTCACTCACACACACTCACTCACTCAACCCTATTAGCCGTGTCCATGTGTTAGAGTGTGTGGAAGGCATGTTAATTACAAGCACAAGGTGTAACAAGACCTGCGCAGGAAAACAAGACCATCAAGGCCTGGTGTGCTAAATGGTAGGCCAAGAAATCAGAAGTCTTGGCAGTGATTAATAGAGAAGAAATATCAGGCTCAAACTCTGACCACAGAATACAAATTATGTTACACATGACCTTGGAAAGAAAAGGGAAGAAAGGAAAAATCCTTACTTCCATAATTTGAGTGCCAAACCTATGTCTGCACTCCTACCATGGCTTCACATTTACCGCTTTGATCAATCATGGTCATAACACAGAATGTAATCAATGAACCCAAAGACCACCAAACACACCATACATTACTCAGTGTCTTTCACTCTATATTGCTTGCTAACGTGTGTGTAATTTCCACCTGAACTGCGTAGAGAGTGAGTTTGACATGAATTAAATATATAATAATATATATATATATATATATATGTATATCTACGTGAACATTTGTAATTTTTTTTACTGAGGAATTACAATAAATAATGAACATGCACCAATAGAGTGGACCAATGGAGTTCTGTTTACTCGTAGACACGTCCAATACAAGATTTAAAAAATACTATTATTAACCTTAGTGAGGCTCTGTCCCAAACTGCAACCTTTTGAACTTTACATACTACACTACTAAGCGCACTTGTAGCGGCGATGTGGTTTGTTTTGACATACTATTTAGTGCGGCTGTGCGCAGTTTGGGACGCGGCCAGAGACTAACGCTACTTGGCGATTCAGAGTGCATTCTGACAAACTTGAGCACAATTAATGTTAACGTTTGTTAACGCGAACCCTCCTTAAATGTTAACTACCATAACGAGCTGTTACACAAGCTGTTTTCACCAAACACACAACATAGGATAAAATTTGCTGCCAAAACGCACTAACTTACCTTCGGTGTAGCTCTTTCAGAATTAGTTACAGCTCCCTTGTTTAATTAGTGCAGATCAGACCAATATAACCAGTTTTAGCGTATAATAAAACCATGTGGGAACTATAGGACCTGCTTGTAGAGTCAATTACAAAGTCAATGACACCATTAACACCTTCTTTGTCTCAGTCATAATATGGCCTTCAGCCATTTGCCTGTTTCACCGAGACAGCAAAATAACAAGAAGTAGTAGAAACTGCTAAATAGAATACAGTTCAGTTTATAATATAAGGAGAGAAATAAATGTATATTTGTTCCCTGTTTTATGGAAATACAAACTATAATCCTGCATAAGACTTCTCTGTGAGCTGAATGACTGAAGGGTGTTTGGTTTGGTATAGGTATTTTGAGGTCAGATTTGTACATTTTGTGGTATTTCCCCTCAAACTCTTGATCAGTGGTCAGGATCTGACCACAGTATTGGCTAGATAGTTTAAGTTTGCAGTCCATAATTTAAAAAAATACAAAATTGCAGTAATGCTACTCAAACCCACAGACAAACACACCCCATGTGCCCATCATGACAGTGCGACAGATGTATTAAGAACGGCCCACAAAATCGATTCAGTTTATCTCCTGTGGTGAGCCTCAAAACTTGATTGACAAAACAGGTTCGAGCGTGACATCTAGTCAGCTTGGGTGTTTAAAACGTATAGGCTACAAGAATGCCTATAAGTGGAGAATGAGGGTTGAGTTTGTAATTGTGGAGCAAAATTGTCTTTCTATATCTCAGTCACTGATTGAGTCCTTTCTTATGTACAGATATGAGCACCTACACAAGATCACATAGTACAAATCAAGTGGTGAAGCATGTGAGCGGAACGACTCCGGCATTTGTCATATTGTCATAATTATGTGACTTCTGATCTTGGCCCAAATTAGGCAAAAGGGGTAGAATAAATAGCATCAGTGCAGACGTGGGAGGATAAGTAGCACAAGATTTTATCAACCTCGCAAGGGGAAAGGCTAGAGAGATGATGAGTTATTGCACAGCTGTTTCCAAAGGAGCAAGGTACTACTTGTGAACTTGTCAGCACACAAATACACACCTCTGACTTAAACACAAGGACAAGAGAGTAATGTCTGGCTCCAGACCAGAAACTAAAATGGAACAAACTCAGAGGAAAACACATACAAATGTAATCCCCTATTCGCTCTGCCTCTCACTCTCTGACATACGCACAAGTAAACACGCAAGCCAAAGGATTCTCTTTCCTGTCTCTCAAAAGACTGCGAGTGTGCTACGAGTTGTCTAAGCAGTGCAGGGTTTCTGGAGAGCGAGGGGAAACGATGTGTGGGGTCTCGCGTGCAGTGCCTGGTTTGCTTATTGATTTTCAAGCATGAAGCAGGAATATTGTCCAGGGTTTAATCTGCGCAGCTTGCCAACAGTTTCCTCAGCCTCCTCCCATTTCACTCCGGGATCGTTTGCCTGCTTCTCTCTGAAAGCAGCCACAAGCGGAAGAGTTAACCTCCAGAGGCTTTTTGACTGACAGCCTTGTGCATTTGAGCGCTCATAACCAAGCACCATCAATACATACTATAAATACATAACCAAATACACAACCATGCAATCTAGTCAGGAACTGTAACGAAGCTCCCCGTCTGCCACTTTTGATATATCGCAACTTTCTTTCTTCTTGCTCTCCCACTGTGAGCTTCAAACAAACAAACATACAAATACACAAAACACTTTGTTAGAGAGATGTTACGTTAGGAAGTACATCAAGGCAAAGAAAGCACTGGAACCCAGAGGTTCTGATGTCAGTCTAATGAAAGCCGGTGTTTTGGCATTGTAGTGGATGCAGATGTGAATTAAGAGCATGGTTTTGATTTGAGTACAGTCTGACTCAACCTACAGTACAGCTGCCCAGAGACAGTTCTTAAACTGTACGTAGGCCTGCGCATTTTTCGAAATGCCAGTGCACTTTTATCTGTCTCAAAATGTTTTCCGAGTCCAAATCTAAATCTATTACATCTTCACTCACAAAATGAAGCATTCCCAAGGGCCAAACATTATGCCATTCTTTTCTGCTTCTTGTGGTCTTTTTAAGCATTTTAATTTGACCATAATTTGCCCAAGATGCCTACAAAGCCAGTGTGTGTCGACATGTATTTATAACAGTGGGATATATTTAATAAGACTGGAACATAGGGGTCCAGCTTTTAAAACTCTTCTAGAAGAGACATGAAAGCAATACAAAAGAAAACAGTGATTGGATAAGCCACTGAAAGAACCTGCTAAAAAATATCGAAGGTGCCCCGTGTACCACGGGCCAGGAATAATACTGCTCAGACCAATGAAAGAGGAAAAGGGCCTGAAAAATGTCTCCTTTTCATACGGCGTACTTCAAAGGAACAGAAAGCACTGTGAGCTGTAAGTGTTCATACACATTACACGTCATTGAGAGTATTCTGTAGGCTGGCTGTAATCAAAAACAGAATAATACATTTTCATTGATTTATACTCCTAAAATAACTTTTCATTTCTGCTCTTAATTCATTTAGACACTCCAGGGATTGCTGGATATTTAGCTACACGGGTTGCTTAAATAAAACGCTTTCTCTTATATCATGCGATACGACACGCATGTTCTGTGTTTTCAGGAAAAGTTTTTGTAATAAATGAATCACATTTATTAAATCATCCTAAAATCCAATGCCCTGGATGAGATGTCAGTCCATCCAGGCTGCCAGTGATCGGTTTGCAGCCCCATGGGGTGATCCAACAGACTGGGGTCTGTTCCTCTTCCTCAAGCCCAGTCAATTGTTCCTGTATAATGTCACACCCTTTCGTTGCCACTGTGTCAGCAGAGTGTATACTTTATTTCTAAACAATTATGAATGGTCCTTACTTATAACTTATGTTTATAACATTTAAAACTGAGACTTTGATTCCAAATTATATGTTATAAAATGTTACAAATGAAGGACACTTACCTGCTTAATGCAACTCTGGTTTGTTGTGGTTTCAAGGTAGAAACCAACCCTGGACACATTATCTCTCACAGTGGGAGAATTTAAAGATGCCAGTTGACCTGGCATGTCTTTGGAATGTGGGAGGACAGACAGACAGGTGGACTGCAAAATTATGGTTCGAACTTTTCAGGCTATTCTGTTATAGCCAGTGCTGACGGAGTGTCTGGACACGTGCCCTGTTTATAGGCTCTGTGCTCTTAACATCTCTAACTACTCATTCTGTTTTCTCTCCGAACTCTTACCTGTACCCAGACTACATCAGTGTACCATAACTGCCTAAATTGATTTATCTTTTCCATTTGTTCCAGTATTTTATATTCTCCGTTATATTTCTATT
>JAUZSV010430985.1:0-17884 GCA_034780495.1 Parotocinclus cesarpintoi | reverse complement strand
GCAAAAAGCATAGTGATAGAGCAGGAGGTTAGGTATGCCCAACCCTCCCTGATCCACTGGTTTTTGTAATTTACTCAAACGTATGCGAGGCCGTTTACCATTCCAAAGAAAAACATTACAGAGTTTCTCAAAATGATGGAAATATTTCATAGGGATGGAAATTGGTAATCCCTGGATGATGTAGTTAAATTTTGGGGCAACATTTATTTTAAGAACATTGACCTTTCCCCACAGTGAGAGATAAAGTGGGGACCACCTGTCTATATCAGCTTTAAAATGGTCCAAAAGAGGGTCTACATTAACCCTGCTCAGATCTGACAGATTTTGGGGGAAGAGGACGCCGAGATATGTTATTCCTTTCTGAGGCCACAGAAATCGTGAATAGAATACTGTTTTAGGGCAATAAGATGTCAGGGGGAGGGCCTCACATTTGGACCAATTTATTTTATACCCTGATAATTTGGAAAACGAATCAATGGTTGTTAAAAGTGAATTCACAGATCTTTCAGGGCTAGAAACAAATGCTAAGATGTCATCTGCGTATAGCATTATTTTATGGGTCATTTGGACAATTTGAACACCAGGGAAGTCCGGATTCAGTCTTATAGCTACCGCAAGGGGTTCTAATGCCAAAGAGATGAGAAGGGGGGATAAAGGGGATCCTTGGCGGACTCCTCTTTGTAGCCTAAAATATGATGAGATAAGCCCGTTTGTAACAACAGCGGCTTTGGGCCCTGTGTACAAGATATAAATCCACTTTATAAAGACATCTCCAAATCCAAAAGCTTTCAGGGTCAGCAAAAGATAGCGCCACTCTACCCGGTCAAACGCCTTCTCGGCATCTAATGACAAGGCAGCTACCGGCTCTTGTTCATTCTGAACATGCCACATGATGTCAATGATATTATCTGCAGAGTTGCGCTGATGAATAAAGCCAACCTGGTCAGGATGTATCAGTGCCGCTACTACTTTATCTAATCTCTTTGCTAAGACCTTATCCAAAATTTTGGCATCGCAATTAATAAGATCAATTTGCCGATAGCTCTGACAGTTGTGTGGGTCCTTACCCTTCTTGAGGATGAGAGAAATCAATGCTTAAGATAGAGTTGTGGGAGGGAGTCATTTGCAAAAGATTTTTCATACATGCTCATTAAGTAGGGAGTCAATTCCCTACAATACGTTTTGTAAAATTGTACTGTAAACCCATCTGGGACAGGTGATTTGCCATTGGCCAAAAGCGAGATCGCATCCACAATTTCCCCCTCAGCTATAAGTTTGTCAAGTTCCTCCTTCTGGTCTGTTGTTAATACTGGTAGACTGAGTTTGTCAAGAAAAGACTCAATCTCACTGTCATCCACTGACAACTCTGTACTGTAAAGGTTTGTATAGAAATTATAAAATGACTTATTAATCTCTTTTGTAGAGGTTTTTAGTTCCCCACCTTGGTCTCTCACACTTGAAATTGTGCTTAAGGATTCCTGTTTTTTTATATGTCTAGCAAGCAATCAGCCAGCCTTCTCTCCTTCCTCAAAATACTTCTGCCTGGCTCTGAAAAGGGAGAATTCCACTTTCTGTGTATTAAACTCATATTTTAGTTGCACAAGTTTGAGAAAGGACTCACTGGACAAGTCCACTTTGAATTTAGCTTCTGCAGCACTGATTCTCCGCTCTAATTCCAACTGTCTTTCAATACTATTTTTTTTGGTAATCCCTTAACGTATGGTTCAAAATGCGCCATACATCCACTTAAAGGATTCACTTAAAGTTGAATATTCATCAAGTCTGTTCCAAGTTTCAGTAAAAGTGCATGTAAACAATCATAAGTTATAATTCCATTTAGAATAACCATTTTAGTTGGAAGTGATCTAATGTTAAGTAATCCTGATTTTAGTTTACGATTGTTATTTATATTACAGCTGTGTTTATACTATCAAGTTAGTAAAACAAACTTCAAACTTTTTGAGCCTGTATATGCTTTTGAATGATGCAAGAAACAGATACAGTCTGGAGTAGCTATTTTCACATTTCTTATATTCAAAACTCTTCTATATCAAGAACCCTTTGAACAGACTGCTCAGTGGTGTTTCATTAGTGAGGGTAAACCTGAATGTGTGAAGAATATTACTCTTGAGGGCTACTTTTAGCTTTGTGATATGACCTGCCATTGGGTGCTCTATGCAAAATGGGGCACCACTCAATGCACCTGTGGGACCTAGCTTAGTATATCAAGGAAGTGGTCATGGTGGTATGTAATGCAAGAAGAATGTCTTGGTAAATATTTTGGAACAATGGTGATGGGATGGGTTCCGGTGGAAATTTGATAGGCTTGCTGGATGGCAACAAAATTATATACATCATCTGTATAGAGGAGAAAAGAAAGATAATGTTTTGAGAGGCTGCGTATCTGTAGCAAGAACAGAGGTAGATGAAAAAGGATTGTAGATCTTGTTTATCTTCTCACCAACGAACCTGGCGAAGATATTTGCAATTAGGGAGTGTGGTTGAGGATTATTGAGAATGGGTTTTAATTTTACCCAGAAAGACTTTCTTGATGTCTGAACGCAGGGTGGTTCCGTTTCATATGCACTGTTTTTGTTTAACTTTTTATGCATGCTGTATATAATAGAGGTAACAGGTTATTCAATTCAATTCAGTTTTATTTATATAGCTCTTTTTACAATGGTGCATTGTCTCAAAGCAGCTTTACAATATTACTTTATCTTAAAAGGCCAATCCCAAGTTGAGCAAGCCTAGGGTGACAGTGGAAATGAAAAACTCCCTGAAAGTGGTAGGAAGAAACCTCGGGAGGACCAAGACTCAACAGAGGACCCATCCTCCATGGGTGGCCTAGATGGTTATGCTATTTGAAGCTGATACAGTGCTGTCACTGAGTCAATGATTACTTTTTTTATATTCTGAGAGGTGGTAAAAATTGCTGTTCTCTATGAATGTCCAGCTTTATTTTGGGTAAAACATTCATCATCATACTCCTTAATGACTTCAGGTTAGTGTGCTGTAACATTTAAGAAATAATTAGTCGCTTTTTTCCCATACTTTTTTGGATGGACATCTAAGTGAGGGCTGATTCTAGCTTTCCACTTCTGGTTGAGCAGTCACATCACACAACACAATATCCACGAGAGAGCCATATACGGGTAACCTACACTGTTCATGTACCTCTGTTCTTACTGTTGTTAAAATAAAGCCCACATCAGCCAGGTTTTTATCACTCTCTTTTTCCATAACACTCATAAAGCAACTATATAAAGACAGTGAAATAAATACCCAGTTTTACAGTCAACGGTGGTGGTTCAGTCGTAATGGTCAGGTATTGTTTTAACTGTATGCAGCCGTTTGCAAGTCCTTGTTAAAATGTTTGGTTTAGACCTCACTGATGGGAAGTGTGTCGTTGTGCTTTTAAGATGCATCCAGTAAAGTTATACTGTTGCAATGTACAGGATGCAAATTTGATATTTGCAATAATGTTTTATATAATTGGATGCTTTCTTAATGCTGTACATTGTCTACTTATTTACTTCATGGTTTTGCAGTTAGTCACCTATGAGTTTTGAAAAGACATGAAAGGATCTAGTAGATGAAAACGAGGCTAAGCTTTTTAGCGTCAGAGCACTGCCCTCTAGTGACACAACACCAAACCTACCACGTGATGTTTTTGCAAGATTTTCGTTTGTCTTCCTCAGTATCCAACTATTTTTTGAGGCAGGACTATACAATTTTAACAGTGATGCTGAAAAATCATTGTCAAGATTCATTGTCAACCCTATCCCTACTAATACCTGAGTACTATATGTATTGCTAATCAGTTAATAACTTGTGTAAGTGAATATGTGTGCATGTGTTTATGTGCCCTGTGATTACTTCTAGGGTTGGTTCCTGCCTTTTGCCCCTGCTACCGGCTTTCCATTGCACTGTTTTGGTTTAAGTGGGCATGAAAAATGAATAAATTTCATGTTTTTGTTGTGCAAACCAATTTAAAAGTAGTGTAATACAGAGTATCTACAGTCTTGCCATATGAATGCCCCTCATCTACATGCCTAACAAACTAACACACTACAGAACACAGGAAGCTGTACAAGCAGCAGGTGCTAAATGTTTCCAACAAGTCATTGTGCAGTGTGAGATTTTAGGCTTGTACTGTAGTGCTGTGAATACGTTTTTATGTTTAAAGGTTTAGTTTTAAACATAAAAATCTTTGCAAAAGTAATGTCCATTAATGCTGCAAGGAGTACATAGGGTAGGGGACTGACATTTGAGTAGTCCTAGACATTTTGTAACTTGTAACTGTATCTTGTAAAGCTATCTAATACAAACATGTGACTTGCAAAATCATTTGTTTTTACCCATGAGGCTTAACCTGATGTGCTGAACCAAGACATCCGAGATCCTGACCTATAATGAAATGTGAATGTGTTATTTACACATCAGCTGTCAGCTGTACTCGCATGCCTGATGTGATGTGATTGCATGATATCTAAAAGTTATAAACCAAGCTTGAAGGGTGCTTTCACCCTTACATAAATTAAATGTTGTCTTTGGAAGGACAACTAGATGAATGTTATGTTTGGAAAGCTTTGGAAAATACAACTTTACTCATTGTGGCCAGAAATATGTGTTGTACTATTTTAATGCAGAAAGTATTTGTGGTAGCTTCTTCTTCTGTACCTATAAATAACAATAAAAAATGAAGTCATAACAGGCTATAACAGTTGTATGTATATGTATGTATGTATGTATGCATACATACTACTATTATTAATATATTGAGATATAGAGATATATTATATTTGTGAGTTAGATGAACACATGGTAGATGACCACCATGGGTACATGGAATGGATTATTAAGACAGTGGAGAACTGTTGTTGTTTTTTTTATTACAGCCTCCAACAGAACACAATACATTAAGTTAAATATGTGACTTTGGTTTCCAGAGTTTACAGGCTGACATCCAGGACTGATTTGTGCGGTGTAGAGTTAAGTCAAAGGACAAATGTTAAATCTAACTGAAGCTACGGTTGCTTCTCTATTTTCGACTCTATTGTGGATAACTGCTGTTTGTGTTAAGGAGAATTGTTTGGCTATGTAACATGCAGCTGTTGTGCAGCATAAAATAGGTCTGCGTGTCTGAATGCTGACACATTAGTGCTCCAGAAAAACAAATGTGCATGCAGAACATTAGACCTGTTTGCAAACTCTGAGTGTTCTGCATATACACTGCATACATGTCACACACTGTTTATACCTGCTTAATCCAATTTTGGCTCATGGGGAGCTAACCAGCAACAAAAAAAGTGGGTACCACCCCATTCAAGGTGGCAGTCCATTACAGGGCACATTTACACAATGACACTTTTAGAGAGACCAACTGGCCCAACGCATGTGTCTGGAATGTGGTAGGACACTGGAGTACCTAAAGAAAACCCACACTGAATTGTTGCTAATATGCAAACTGCACCCAATCTAATCTGGCTTTGTTTGGCTTTTTGAGTAGTTATACCAGAGCATGTGAAAATAAAAGTCAGACATTTAATTAAATAAAAAATAAATCATTCATAAAAAAGCAGAATTTAATAGGCAATTAATGAAGCCAAGTATTTCCACAAGATTTAGGAACATCTGTATTTCCTTTAATTTCTGTTATTCTCTTACACACAAGACTGAATACATCAACAAAATGTGTTCTCATTACTTACCTGGATTAATGAGCATGCACTAAGTCACTATTACTGTGTTCTTTTTTCAAGGTCGAAGAAGGCAGCTACGCTTCCTTAGCTGGTTTGTACATAGATGATGAACTTGTGTCTGTAAATGAAGAGCCATGTGCCGAGTTTAGCCTTGCTGAGGTTATTGTTCTCATCGAGAATGCCAAAGACTGCCTGCAACTACTGGTTAAAAGGTAATGTGTATGCTAAACACTCAATCTTGCAGTAAAAAAATCTGTGTGCAAAGTGCCCGTTGATGGATTGGTGCCCTGTCTATGGTTGTTCCTGTCTTGTGTCTTATGCTGCCGGCTAGATACAGGCTTTCCCACAACCCTGTTAAGAGTCAAGAGAAAAAGAAAGTGATTGAATTAATGAATGTTTGTTCCTATTTAGATTTAAAAACCTATTTGAAAGAGATCATAGATGTATGCATTCTCAGATTTTCTCGAGATTTATTAAATGTCATAGCTTATCATAAAAGATGTTATTTAAAAAACAGTGTATAGTGTTTTCTTGATTCAACAATTAAAAAAAGTTTAAAATATTTTTTTATGAAGTGTGTATATATACAGTGAACTAAACCATGTGTTTAAGTTGTATGAAGCCATTAAAACAAACTTATGATGAAAAAATATTAATAGCAGTAATCAATTTTACTTCCCCAACATTAATATCACCTTGGAATGTTATTTCTCAAAATCAAATACTATGGTCATATTCTTGACTCACAGTTTACATAATTGTATGATTCACAAGAGCAGACTGAACAAGACTATATTGATTGCACAACCTGGTGAAATTTATTTAGACTTTTAGCATTTTTATAGTTTATTTTATGGGGGAAGAACAGTTGCTGTCTTGTTAATAGCAGTTCTGACCTCTGACTCACCCAATTGGCAAAATATTTGCCACCATTGCATTGTATCTGACTGCATTAGTTAACATGTAAAATGAACCAAAATAATGTTTTATAGTTCAATTCCCCTTGTTTCAATTACCAGCAATCACTAAATGATTCATGTTCCTCTTTTGGCTGTAATGTTTTGTCTGACCTTACAGCAGTCATAAAATAAAGGTCTGGCTTATTAAACACAGTGACCTTTCTGAATGCTTTGTCATTTCACAATTTTTATTACTCATCGTAACTTTTTTTACATAACAATTTGGATTGCTTTGAATGTGTAAGCATATGAATAGCTTAATATTGGTAATTAATGTACAGAATTTTAATAATCAACCCACTCTGTTTGACTGTTATTTCTTTTGAACAGGTGCCGTTTACCCCCTCAGGAGCACTCTCATTCAGCTAGCAAGGCTGTCGAGATCACATCCCCATTAAGTTCCCAGGGTTTGGAGGAACCATACAGCTCTGAATCCCAGGATGAGACACACTGCGGAGAGACAGGTAGTGATGGCAATGGTGGTGCTATGGTCCGAACACAATTCTGCATACCAGCAAAGGACAGAGGTGCACCAAATACACAAGGCTCTGATGGGGGAGGCCCCAGGATAGAAGTCACTCAGGGTTCTGTGGTGCAGTTGCAGCTGTCACTGGCTCAGACCACCCTGGATGACACAGGGTGTGCCTCACTAGGTAGTGCCCATGGAGTTGAAGGGGACTTCAACAAACAACCAAAACATGAGGATGTCAAGTATATAACTAGTGTACCTGGCTGCTCCTTCTTCATACCACGTGATGAGAGAGAGCCTCTAGGTCAGCGAGGTGTGCTTGTCAGCTCTCCCTCTACTTTGCTGGGACAGGTGGACATTACCATACAGTCTTTGGGGAGGGGCTCTGGAAATGAAAAAGAGGGGGCATGTGAGACTGAAGCAAAGGCTAGTGAACAACTGGATTATGCTGAGGGAGAAGGAGGGCACACTGACGAACCTCCTACTTCCTTCTCTGTCTCCTTTGGAATTCCATCAGAAGAGGGGGACTCTGAGACCGAAAAGGAGCTCGACCAGCCCAACAAGCACCGGGCAAGGCACGCCAGTAAGTAGTTTAATACCATTTATTCAGGTTTATTTACCATTGATAGTGTTATCTGATATATTCATGTTTGAAAAACCTTTTTCATGTTTTAAGGTATTTTTTAAAGTAATCATTACAACAAAGTGTGTCAACTCAAGGTGACATATGCAGGGTTGGGTTGGGTTATGGTTGAGTTATTATTGGAATAAATTGGGTTAAGTTGTGACCTGTACATTTTATTATTTATTTTTAAAAATCATGAAATAAAGACACGTTTAGATTTTTTTGTAGCAGGTTTATGCAACAAAGGGAAATATGCGCCATCATGACAGTTTACAACTAATTTAGTGTATTATCCAGAGCTAAATAGCCCATAATATGCAACAAATTTTACAAAAGCTATATTAATAGCTTAAGAGTACCGACTTCACACATGACAGCAGCAGAGAGGGGTGAAAATGTTAAGGATAAGAATAAAACACAGGCATGCTAATACTGCCTCTAGGAGACCTTTTTTGATAGACACCACCATGTGTAACACTGACCAGTTACCTGATCCTTTAAAAGTGGCAGTCAGAGCAGCACTGAAAAGGGAAGAGTTCTGTTCTCATCTGTTCTCTTCCTAACTGAAGACCAGCAGTCATGTAAGCAGACAAAACTGATTCGTAAGGAGAGAATGTGAACTTTAATTTGTTGCATTTGGTACATGTATGTAGAGCTAACCACATTTATATTCCGCCTAATATAAGAAACGGTAAAACTAGCTGAATTCTGAGGGGAAATGTAAAAAAAATTGCATAGTTGTGCACAGTTCTGGAAAAGGTCTTGGTTTAAAAATGTCTTGCTAATTTTACATTTGCATATTAATTTTGTTCTTAATTTACATAAATTTAACATATCTGTTAATTGAATTCATATGTGCAACTATTTAATGTATTATGTACCTGTTTTATTTTGCTCCAAACCAAATACATATTTGCAATCTAATTATTCTTGGTTTTGAGTTTAGAAGTTGATTACCTTCGACTATGTATATTGTACAATCAAAGTGTTACACTTGCCAGTGTCTAGAATGCCTAGGGAAATCTATATATTGCTGAAAATGGGACATCAACATATGAAATGCTTAATATTTAACACATTTGCTTCTTGTCATCCTGTATAAAGCCTATCTTTTATATACAAGAGTTGGGGAAATAATATAGTATGTTAAAATAACACCCACATTTCATGTATTGCCCAAAAACATTCTATATTGTCAATTGTAACATATATACTGTCTATAATCGTATCTTTCATTTACTCGCATTCAATTTATTCAAAAGTAACCATTTAAAATATCTCTCCTCTCTCCAATTCTTTTTACCCTTTCTTTGTTTCTCCTTTTCTTTTTATTAGGGCTCAGGCGAAGTGAGAGCCTGTCTGAGAAGCAGGTGAAGGAGGCCAAGTCTAAATGCAAACGTATTGCTCTCCTGTTATCTGCTGCTGCCTCCAACCCCAATAACAAGGGGTTGTTGATGTTCAAGAAGCATAAACAGAGAGCAAAGCAGTACACACTTGTAAGCTACGGAACTGGAGAGGATGAACCACAGTCTGAAGATGAAGAGGACGAAGACAACAACAAGGAACAACACACTGTTGAATTCACAGTTCTAGCCACCAGTGAAACTGAACTTGATGAGGATTTCTTAACAAATTCCTCAGGTCGCAGAAGTATTGTAACTTTTGACTGGGATACTGGATTGCTTGACATAGAGCGCAAACTTCACAACAAGAAAGATATGAATGCACTTCCCGAAACAAAGGGCAAAGGGGCCCTGATGTTTGCTCAGCGCAGGCAGCGTATGGATGAGATTGCAGCATGTCATGAGGACATGAGAAATAAGGGAATCCCAGTTGAGAGTACGCAAGAAGCAGATGCGCAGTTCCAATATGTACAACACACCAGTATAAAAGCTAATGAAAGTAAGAATAGCATGGATGTAAACGTGCACCAACAGCAGCACCAGCAATACCAAGAACAGTATTATCATCAACAACAACAACAACAACAGTATCAAGAATATCAGCAACAAATGCAGTATCAGCAGCAGCAACAGCATTACCAGCATCAGCAAGATTATCAGCAAGAGCAGCAATATCACCAGCATCACCAGTATCAACAGCAGCACGAGATGCAACAATATTCTCATCATATGAATGGCATGCAAAGCCACCAAACCAATGTACTTCAATCATCAGTTATTAACAGAAGTGCCAAGCCATTCTCAGTACAGAATAAGTCAGCAGCCCCATTTTCTCCATCTGCAAATCAAGAACAGACACTTTATTTAGTGGGACAAGGAGAACAAATTGCTTCACGAGATGAACGAATTTCTGTACCTGCAATCAAGACAGGTATCTTACAAAATACCAGGAGACAAAACAAAGCAAAGCCCATGTTCACTTTTAAAGAGCCTACAAAAGTATCTCCAAATACTGAGCTGCTGTCTCTTCTCCACAGGAATGACAAGAAGGTAGGCTTTGAGTCTTGTCTAGAAGAAGATTACCTAAGCTTGGGGGCAGAGGCTTGTAACTTTTTGCAGTCTCCAAAAGTAAAGGACAAAATTCCACCACCCGTTGCCCCCAAACCACACATAAATTCAGCCTCTCCACCATGGTCACCAGAACCAGAAGTTCCAACCCAGTCATTTTCTCAGCAGACTGAAAATAATGTCCCTGAAGCGCCAAAGGATTCTGTCCCTCAAATTGAGTCTTCGGCCATGGCACAACAAGAATCTTCCCATCCACTTGCTCCTGAGCAACAGGAACGTCATGCTAATCGTTCTGCACAGGCTCAGTCAGAAGCAGTTAGTGCATGGGGTATATCTGATTCACAAATACAGTTAGGTCAGCAACAAAACATTTGGCAAATGAATCAGTCCAAGTCACAACAGCCTACAAAATCAGACACACCTGGTAGCTCTCTGAGTGCACCTCCCACTCAGACTAATGAAGAGTCAAAAGCTCCTGCAGAGACTCAAATGCAGCCACCTTGGTTAACACAAACTCAAGTGCAACCATACACGTCTGTACAAACTCAGTCACAATCCCAGCCAACCTGGATATCACAGAGTCAACACCAACTTCAGACACAGTCTCAAATTAATACTTGGACAACTGCTCCAACTCATTCAACTCAGTGGTCCCATTCTCAAGTGTCAGCACAGCCATCTGTCAGTACTTGGCCCCAAGATGTGAACAAGACTCCTGAAGTACAGCCACCCTGGACTCAACAGCAACAAGAGTCTCAACCACTGACACATTGGACTGCCCCCCGACAGCACCCAAAAACTCCTCCTTGGATTCAGGGCCAGCCACAACCACAACCACCTTGGATGGCTCAGAACCAACAGCAAGCCCTGCAACAACCCCCTGTAAATGCCTGGAACCAATCTCAGAGTCCAGTTCAAGCACAGCCTCTATGGACTCAGCAGGCTCAAACATCCCCTCAGCCCACCACAGCTCCAGAAATGCAGCAGTGCCAGGACACTTGGTCTTCAGTACCTACCCAGTCACAGCCACCATGGCCTAAGCAACATCCACAGCAAATTCTAAACTCATGGCCAACAGAGCAAACTCAAGCACAGCCACCCTGGACTCCACCACCAAGCCAGACACAGCCTTCATGGTCTCAGAAACAGACTCCACCGCAATCTCAGCCTCAAAGTATTTCAAGTGCATGGACATCACGGCCCCATCAAGGTCCAGTAGCTAATGAATCTCAGAGTCAGCTGCAATCAAGCAAAACATGGGGTCCACCTCAGACCTCCCAACCATCTGCTCCACAACGAATGAACACGTACACTCCTAGATCAAAGGGCCCATCGTCCATGCCAGTAAGCAGTACAATGTCTCGCTGTGGAATGGGTTCAGCTTTTGAGATGCCAGCTTTGCGTGGGAAAGGTGCTGAACTTTTTGCTAAGAGGCAATCCAGAATGGAGAAATATGTGGTGGATTCAGATACAGTGCAAGCAAACCAGGCAAGATCTTCATCACCTTCTCCTTCTTTGCCAGCCTCGTGGAAATACTCACCTAATTGTCGTGCTCCTCCACCTTTGGCGTACAATCCACTACAGTCACCCTCATATCCACTGGGTGCTATTAAACAACCCACATTGTCTAGTCCAGCCTTAAAGAACAAAAATACACCCAAAGAGAAAGAGAAACCTGCACTTAAACCCCTTAATGCTTTGGATGTCATGAAACATCAGCCCTACCAACTAAATGCCTCACTTTTTACTTATGGTCCAGCAGTAGAGAAACATGAGGCAGAAAAAGAATCAACTGTAAAGCTTGCAGCTCAAAGGGCAGATGAAGCCCAAACTCTAATCGCAAACCAAAATCAGGCTATGCGATATGATCAAGCCTCTTATGGCTTTTCACCACAGCAACCCCAGTCATCCCAACAGCCGTATGCCATAAATGTTCCCTCACATTCTATGCATGATGGCTCTTACCACCATATTTATCAGCCTGATCCCAATTCTTATCAACAAGTCCCCTATCAAGAAATGTATAATCCGCAGCATGCTTGCCAACAACACCCCTCCACCCCTTACCAACAGCCATTAAGCCTTTCCCACCAGCAGCCCCCTGCATATCAAGTTAGCTCTAATCCACCATTTCCAACTTCCTTGTCGCCAAGCCACCACCCATCTCCAGCTTCTTATGTGGCACCCACTTTTTCAGTAGCACCAAGAGCAGATTCAGCTTCAGGAAGTAGCATTCCTACAGCTCCAAAACCAAAGTTTTCAGCCAAAAAAAGTGATGCACAAGTGTGGAAACCTAGTTCTGTTGAAAGTGTTGAAAAGTCGGATCAATTATTGGCTTAAAAAAGCAACAAATATTTAGCTTTTAAACATTTAAATGGAGAATAATCTTTCATTTAAAATACTTTACATACTGTAGATTGTAGATGAGAAATTAACTATATGTAGAACACAAATGTATTGCAATGTATTGTTGTACAGATATCATGCGTAGCTTCTCCATTGAAATTAAAAAAATTGTTTTTAGTTGAAGAAAGTACAGTATATCTTGATATGATGGACAAAAAGGTTCAGTTTAAAGGAAGGAAAGAGGAATATTGGTATGTGCATGATAAGTCAGAGAAACTAAATACATTTGGTTAGCCCCTGAGTACTTTATTTTTTTTATTTTTAGCACTATAATAAAACTCAACTTTGAGATATGAATACATTATAGGCATATAATTATCATTATAGGAATATAAGGCATTATTATGTTTTACTCTGCTTTTACCTGATGAGGGTTGAGACTGCTAATTATAATAAGGTTTTTTAAACGTTTTATCGCTGCTAATGCTGGTCAGGTTTGCAGGGTCCGACACCTATCCCAGAAAACATGGTGCAAGTGTGCCCTGGATGGGAAGCCAGACCTTTGCATGTCCAGCAGATGCTGATGCTACAGCATGAGGGAATGCTTAGGCAAAGCCTGCTCCCCTGGAGCCTATAATTCCAAATATACCGCTCACAAAAATAAGGATAATACATTATATTTTAAAACGAAATCTTTGTGAGCAGTGTAGTAATAGAAAATAATTCTGTACAATACCTCAGTGGTTTGAGGTAAAATGGATGTATTAGAATGTATATGGAATGTATTAGAATGTGACATCCTGTCATGTAGGTGAAACATGGAGAAATTTAGTCAACATTTTATTAATTAAAATAATTAAGAATTAATATTTATATTTAATATGGATTATGCGTATTGTGGTCCAAAGACCACATTCAAGAACTACAGAGGTTTAAACTATGCTTGATAGTATTCAATGTGAGCCTTTTGTAGATATTGCTTGATGCAATCAGAAACAGGTCAGGCAAGTTTGGACTTTTGAACCTTGCTTATTTTCTTCATTTCTCACTATTGTTCAGTTTTTTAGATATACAAATTCATGTTTGTATGCTTTTCTTGCTTTGCTCTATTTATTTGTGTATTTGTTTATTTTGGTGGTAAAATGCTTTTCAGGTCTCAGAATATGGCTGATAATATAAACAACAAACATAATCCTAAATATGAATTTAGGACCCATTACTTTTAATCGTGTTGTAATTTTTTTCTTTCTTATGTTCTTTTATTCTTTATTGTCTTCTGTGTTTTCTTTATGTTGCACTTTCTGTAAGACCTTCCACACTGGTATTAAAATTACCCTCTATCATTGTGTTTCAGTTATCCTTGTTTCACATTTGCATGCATCTGTCACTTGTGCCTTCCATTATTTGTCACTTTATGATATTATTGTGAAGTACTTGTTTTATATAATTTGGTTACGATAGCACATTGTTCAATCGGGAAAGCACAATAGCCATGAATGGTAAATGGTAGTGACACTGATTAGACTTTCAGCTTTGAAAGTTGATTCCCAAATTACATTATATTTGAGTGACAAGGCCATTCTGTTCTTCACTGTTCTTGACTTATAAGCTCTGATGGACCTAAAAGTTGTCAAGTATGGCATCGTGCTCTTGAGGAGTGCAAAGGCTTGTCATTTCTGAAACATGGAAATGATATGACTCAAGAGCATTTAGTAGGGCAGGCTCAGGCTATTTTAGGGAGGATATGATACTTTGTCACATGACCTGCAAGCTCAGAGGGCATTCAAATGCCACCTGTCTCATGATCTCATTTAGATTTATTAATTTTCCTAAAGATGTCACATGTATTCTTATTAGTGTAATCATAGTATAGAGGGTAACCAAATAATTAGCCTAAAACCTTTTAACAACCCAGGACCAAGATTTAAAACATGATTTAAAATATTATGTGATGTCTATAAATATGTATCTATATAAAATACTGTGCAAAACTTGGATTAAATATACAATTGCCTTAGCAATGATACAATGATAATATATAATTATTTCTCAGTTTCCTTATTGGAATACAACCAGAAAACACATTTGTATGTAGTATTAAAAACTGAAAATTATCATAAAAACAGCTTCTGTAAGCTACAGTGGTAATTATTTAATGTGACTTCCACTTACAATAGCAACATCTGGCAGCTTTATTGGGATACAAAGTTGACCCTTCTATAGTCCAAAGATGTTTATCTCCTTGGAAATGTAGCAGCCAAGAAACCACATTTGTGTAAAGAGAACAGGGTGAAAAGACAAAGATATTTGTGAGCTAAAACTCACAAACACTGAAATGAAAATCAGTGGAAAAGAGTATTATGGAGTGATGAATACCATTGCTAAAACAACAAATCTTAAGACTTTTGCACAAAAGTATTTTATGGTGTTTTGAAATTTGAAATAAGTAAGTTATTGCTGTTACATTACATTACAACTTTAGCAACAGCAACTTTCTCCCTGCTAGATATGGCACTGCCCGTAACTGATTATTACTGGTGTTAACAATTGGAAGCATCATTCTGTTTTTTATGCCATTAATAGATATAGTCTTGCCCGTTAGATCTACTGACAGCATGAAATACTGCACTATAAGAAAGAGCTGAGTTAGCACTAGCTGTCGGAGCATGACCCATGTGCAGCTGTTAAAATAAATGCAACCTGTTTTTCCGCCGTTTGAACAGCAGGTGGTAGCATTCGCTAGTCAGGATTGTAGCCGCTGTCTTTTGTTGGCTATACTGAAAACATTTATATGGTTATTTAGCTCCAAAAGCAGTGCTTATTGTGAATGACTAAACAGTACCTACAACATAACCTAAATATTTAAGATGTTTTATATTTATATTTGATATCTTAAGTTGTGTGTGGACACATTCTGGACACTCCCTAGCATAGCTGGTTGATGCTGACTGCTTTACATCAGGTCAAAATCACTCTACTAAGTGAGAAACTAAGCATTCATGCATTTTAAATTCTGAGCAAACAAGTCTATATGAATATATCCTATACAGAAAAACCTCACAAACAATTAATTTATTCTTATTTGTAAAACTTACTTGTAAAACCAATAAGTAAGTTCTTTGGTAGTCCTGCTTTCCAAAAGAAAGCACCATCCACAATATACCAAATCCATGTATAACATGGTGCTGTGCAGTAAGACTAATGGTCAAAATGTACAATGGGTACCTTCAGTTCAGGAAATAAGCCAATGATTATTTTTTTTGCTATTTAACTTGGTTTTAAGTGTAACTGTAATATACTTTCTTTTCAAAGTTTTGGTTTCTTTTTCAGGCACTTGGAAGGAGCTCATCTCTATCTCCACCAGCTAGACTTTCACCACTGGGCCTTAGTTCCAGGTCTGCATCTGTTTCTCCATTACCCACATCTTCATCAAACACATCCTTCGCCTCTCGCTCTACAGCGAGACAAGCCTACCATCTGGAGAAGGGCTGCAAGCCTCCAACCCCATGGGAGGCAGCGTCACGGCACCCACTGGGACTGGTGGACGAAGCCTTTGAATTACAGAATATGCAGCACTCCATTGCTTCCAATCTGCGCTTGGCAGCAAATCGTAAACTACTGCCTGAACCTCCTGTTGAGTGGAAATCAAAAGTTGCATATGAGTCTCCACCAAAGAAACAGGGCTGGGGAATGAGTTCATCACCTTTGTCTTTTCTTTCCCCAACCAAAAGCACAGCCTCAGCCCCTGCAGCTCCTGTTCCGCACGGATCATATCTGAGAAAGTCTCAGCCATCTAGATCCATGACAGAAGCCAATCTTGGCCCTGCTGTGGCTGGAATGGAAGAAAAGAGGCCGTTGGGTCAGTCAGTCTATACGAGTGCATATAGCAGGACCTGGAGATGGTAAAATGATTTGTAGATTTGGGCAATTCGCTTGAGCTAGAAAAAGTATTGCACATACAGCATGCCCTTGTTGTACAGAGATGTTTTAGAAGGATTCAAAGCAACTGCAATTGCATTATTATGAAAGATATAACAGAGCAGGTACATGGAAGTGATCAAATGTTTTTGGAGGGAATTAAAGAAGTCACAAAGAAAGATTGAATGGAATTACATATTTGTTTCTATAGTTTGTTTAGTAGGTGGTGTTGCACACGCCTATGTCACAGCTACAGAACATGTAGTTTAGCAGAAACTGAAACCAGTAAACACAGTATGCAAGCAACATCTTTGTAACTATATGTATTCACATGCACAATGATCTGTAGAAAACATGCTAGATGAGAGATTTTACAGAGAAAAAACACAATCCTGGCATGTTAAATCCTTATGCAATGTTTCTCAGTAAAACAAAAATATTTTTGTCCTTATTAAGCATTTCTTTAATTTCCAATGTGTTTATCCACATGCTCAACCTTATAGTTTAAATGAAGTGCTACCCTTTTTTTTAGTTTGGTTGCATTGTGAGACTATGAATTAAGTTAAAACAGTGGAATTAGTGCAGTGCATTTAGATGTTACGTAAGTCCCACTTTAAGAGATTAAATCATTTTTGTGACCCATGAAAGCCTTTTATTTGCTACAAAAGGTCTGGCTGTGTTGCCTGTGACAGTATGAATGATTCGTTTGGAAGCACAATGCAGCCAGTAAGCTACTGCACCCCCTGTAGCAATTTGCCTCAGTTAATTTACGAGTCTAAAACATAGCAAATCATATTTGATGGTGTGTTCTTGCTGTGTCTGCCTTCAAGCTGTACTTATCACACTGCATGCTGTCTGAAAGTGTCCAGATTTGCATTAGTCAATGAAACCGACATATTATATATTTTGGACATCTTCTGTCTTTTTGCTGGTTCATTAATCTGCTAACAACGAAGCACATCTTTATCATGATAGTATTTTGTGAGCAAAGCATTTCTTAAGCCACACTTTAAATTAGAATTGAAGTTCAATGAACCATGTTGTGATTACTGAGTGAAGCTATGCTGTTAAGCATAAAATAAATCTTTTTATGGTAAAACAAATTGAGTCAAGAATTTATTATCCATTTTAATGAAAACATCTTTATGCATCTCAGCTCATTTTTGTTTTGATGCCTTTTGAAGTAAAGGTACAAGTGAAACGTGAGGTGAGAATTAATTTAACAAATCCATTCCTTTCACTGACACAACTGAGACCATATTATTATACTATTAATCAAAAACTCAAAACACTCTGTAACTCAAAAGTCAACATCAGAAGTAGCAGCACCCTCAATACATATGGATGAGAAATCTGAGCTGTATGTAGAATGTATTCTAAATATATATATA
>JAUZSV010430974.1:0-10291 GCA_034780495.1 Parotocinclus cesarpintoi | reverse complement strand
CCCTTAATCCACCATTGCTTGAATCATAACATATCAGTTGTAAGTCACTCTGGATAAGGGTGTCTGCTAAATGCCGTAAATGTAAATAAAATGGGGTTCACCTGTAATCCAAAATATACTACAAAATACAGGATGACCTAAGAATATTTTAGAATTAAAACCATTCTGCAGTCTTCCTGATCAGTTAATTCATGTGGATTAATCATGCTAACGGGCTGCCCTTCTGTCATCACCCAGCTATTACTAGCAAAAGGTTTACAGGCACGAACCATTCTTTCATCATCAATCTTTCAGAGCCTTAGGCCTCAACAGAATTAAAACATGGGAGAAGATATTTGGAGATAAATGTTACCTTGTTGTTTCTAGTCATGGTTTCCATACCTTAAGGCATATTCGAGGAATTTGTAGCTTGAATATAATTTTCATTGTCACATACACTTTTAGGTGCTTACATCAAAGCCCCAATGCAATAACAAGGACCAGATCCATGTCCATCCAAGCACCAGTTTCCCTCTGGAGCTTCTACCACCACCACTTAATCATGCACTGTGTCTTATATCTAGTCTGTTTGGTTTTAAAATGAACTCATGTCTGACATTTTCCCCCTGTGTTAAGCACTAATGCTACATATGCTTTGCAGAGGTTTGACACTAAATGGATGACTCATCGACCTCAAGACCAGTCTGAGTTGCCAGAATGGGAGCATATTTAACTCCAGGAACCTCCCCCTGGTCCTAAAAGCTTATTTAACTTAATTAATGCTGTTCTTTTGAACCTTCCCTGTCATGATTTTGAATTTGGCTTGCAGCAGTCTGTCCTGAGTCGTGTTAGGATCTTACTCACGAGGATGCTCACGATCACCGTGCGCCGCTAACAAAGGCACGGTTATGTAAGAGAGGCAGCTCAGCCAAGAGGCTTTTACCCCCGTCTGACTTAGTTATCAAGGGTTGGTGAGACTCCAGATTCATGCAAACGTTCAATAACTTTGTATGAATCATCCTTGTGTGAATCCACTTGTGCTTCATTTCTCCCTTGATTTTATTTTTGTCTTTACAATATTACATCACTGATCCCTGAAGGTGATGCATTCTGCTAAACCTGGAAGATCGAAAGTCTACAGAGTTGAGAGAATCATGAAGGTATTATAAGTACTGGAATGAGTCACCTTTTTTTAAAGTTATCTTTATTACAATTGTGTTTTTATGAGGATGCTTAGGACATGGAAGCTGCCATATTAGGTCCATGCATTGATTGGCCTAAGGTGGAGACACCACCTGGGAAACGGCACAGTGGGATGCTTTAAGTGCCGGTTCAAATATTCACTTGCTTTGTGTACCCATTCAATTTCCATACCTACGTATTCTATTCAAAGTCATGTAGAGGTATTTTGGCCCTGGTAGCAAAGGGTGCACAGCTATAACGAAGCCTAGACATAGAACCAGTCCACACATACTGGGATACTTTAGGGACACCATTCAATCTGACACATCTCTTAGTAATGTAAGATGAAACCAGAGTACCTGAAGAAAACCTATGCTAACATGTGGGTCACAGACAAGTAGAACTCAACAGAAACAGTAGTTTGGGAACAGGATGAAACCATGGACCATTGTAATGGAGGAATCTATTGAGCTTTATATACAGTTAGAGTTCATAAGCTAACTTACCCTGGCAGGGTTTTTTTGCCTGTTTTTCAGAGAATATGAATGATAATGCAAAAATTATTATGTTATTCATGGTTATTGGTTGGATGAATTTATTTATTATTGAACAATTGTGTTTACACTTTTTGAAATCACAATGACAACAGAAACCACCCAAATCACCCTGATCAAATGTTTACATACCCTAGTTCTTAATACTGTGCATTGACCCCTTTAACATCAATGACAGCTTAAAGTAGTTTGTGGTAGTTGTGGACGAGGCCCTTATTTTTTTCAGATGGTAAAGCTGCCCATTCTTCTTAGCAAAATGCCTCCAGTTCCTGTAAAGTCTAGACCCGTCTTGCATGAACTGCACGTTTGAGATCTCCCCAAAGTGGCTCAATGATATTTAGGTCAGGAGACTAAGATGGCTACTCTAGAACCTTCACTTTTTTCTGCTGTAGCCAATGACCGGTCGACATGGCCTTGTGTTTTGGATAATTGTCATGTTGAAACATATAAGTGTGTCGTATGGGAAGATTCTGGGCTGATGAGTGCAAATGTTCCTCCAGTATTTTCTTATAAAATGCTGCATTCATATTGCCATCAATTTTGACCAAGTTCTCTGTGCCTGTGTAGCTCACACATCCCTAAAACATCACAGAAGGGATGGTGTACTTTTCATTGTAGGCCTTGTTGACTCCTCTTCAAATTTTGGTCTCATCACTCCAAATAATTTTATTCCAGAAATGTTGAGGTTTGTCTCTGTGCTGTCTGGCGATTGTTGCTGTAATTTTTGTTGGTCTACCTGACCTTTTCTTGGTTTCAACAGAATCCCTCATTTTCCACTTCTTAATTCCTTGGGTATCTTGTATCCTTTTCCTGTTTTATAAAGTCCAGTGGCAACACTGGAAGAAACATGCAGGGGTCTGTCAGGAGCCCATAAACAAAAAAAGTTTTTATGCACACACACTCAAATTAAAGCAAATAGATCACAGGTGGGGATGGTTACTTTTAATGCCAATTTGTGTGTATGTTATAATGCCAAAACCTTCTGGGTATATATATATAGATAGAACGACTGACCACTGTTCAAGTACCCATAGCTTTTGCGAAATACACAACAATACACACAATAGATTTTAGAACTCACTACACATATAAGGTGCACAGAATTATAAGGCGCATGTCCGATTTCTGGGAAAATGTAGGGCTTTTAGGTGTGCCTTATAGTGCTGAAAATACGATAAGCCTTAATAGTATTCACAATAAATATTAATAATAAGTAATCACTTAGTAATAAGTAATTGCTGAAATTACACTGGCTTCACTTTCACCTTTGTGTTGTTCTTAACATTTTAGAAAGTTTATGTGAAATGTTCTTGAATTTCAGTTTGTGAAATCTGAATGACCCAGAGGAGTCACACTGCTTCCCCTCACCCCTACATGTCTGGTTCATACACTCTAATCTAGTCTGCAATGTCCTGTGGCAACCTTGATGTCCATTCCAATGTTCCTACGTTGCATCCTCCCCTACCCCAGTTAGTGTGGATTCATGCCTCACTGGAGCAAACATGACATGCCTAGTCAAAGACTGATATTTTTTGCAACTCTCATGGGTTTTAGGTGAAGATAAATACAAATACACCCTTCACTTTTCACATATCAATGTGCAAGATAAGCTTTTATTTTACTTTGATTTAATTTAGAAGAAAACACTATCATAGTGGTACAGAACAAGTTTCAAGGTTCCAGGCTAGCTTGGTGATTTGCGCTGCTCTAACAGACCTATGAAATATGGTAATTGACTATTAAGATGAACTGGGTCTGCGAGAAGGGCAATTACCTTTGCATGATCCTGGTCTGTCCAGAACTGGAGCTGTGTATATCTGAGCTAGAAACAGAGCAGAGGACATGTTTCTATTTTTACTTACACTCACTTACTTATGGCAAGGAATAGGAACGCACATACACACACACACACACACACACACACACACACACACACACATTCTGCACTATGCAATCAAATGCCCATGTTCATAACCACCTCCAAGAATTAGTCCAATATTGGAAAACTTATTTGTATTGATTGTATTAAAGTTTATTGTATTCCACAACACCTAATAACTACAATTAACACGTTCTTTATGTTTTAGTCTAGGAAATCCTGTCCATAGAATTTATGAGAAAAATATGCAACAGATTATTTATGTGGAAAAACACTATTGTATGTAATTATTCTTCTTAGACAAATCCCTAACCGGAGGTGTGTTTTTTAGGTGTCTGTACTTAATTATTTCTGTAACTTAATACTTCTTACTTTCTTTCAAAAGAATCCTTCATTTTCACTTGCTACATTTTAGAAAATGCTTGTTATATGAATCTACTTCTTTATCAATTCAATGTATTTCTTTTTTTATTAATTTGGGCAATTCCATCAGGCTCATGAAACATAAGTCAGAATCCTAGGTTTATACATGATGCATTGCAGCTGGCGCGAGTGTGCACACACCACATATAACACAATTATACATTTACAGCCTAAATGTATTTTGTGTAATTTGGTTCTTCCTGTTTTTGCTGTGGTTATCTAATAATGATAATGTCATTTGTATGATATTTGCAGACGATTCATGTAGTACAAACCATTATTTACACTTATGCCATGGATCTGTACCTCTTGGCCTCAATAAAACATAACCTCTTTCAAAAATTAAGTTAGAAATACTTGTACTGTTTTAGTTAAAGCAGATAACAGTGGTGCTTGAAAGTTTGTAAACCCTTTAGAATTTTCTACATTTGCACATAAATATGACCTAAAACATCAGATTTTTACACAAATCCTAAATGTAGATAAAAAGAACCCAGTTACCAAATGAGACAAAACATTATACTTGGCCATTTATTAGGAAAATTTTATAAGGAAAATTATCCAATATTACTTATTTGTAAGTGGCAAAATTATGTAAACCTATGCTTTTAGAATCTGGTGTGACCCCCTGTGCAGAAATAACTGCAACTAAACGTTTCCAGTACTGTTGATCAGTCCTACACACCGGCTTGGAGGAATTTTATCCCATTCCTCCATACAGCACAGCTTCAACTCTGGGATGTTTGCTGGTTTCCTCACATTAACTGCTCGCTTCAGGGCCTTCCCAAAACTTTTGATGGGATTAAGGTCAGAACTTTTGTTTGGCCATTCCAAAACATTTACTTTATTCTTCTTTAACCATTCTTTGGTAGAACAACTTGTATGCTTGGGGTCGTTATCTGCTGCACAACCCACCTTCTCTTGAGATTCAGTTCATAAAGAATTATAAACCATCATAAACCATGGTTCATAAACCATCACTGATGGCAAGCCATCCTGGCCCAGATGCAGCAAAACAGGCTCAAACCATGATACTACCCCCACTTCTATTTTGGACTAATTTGTCCACAAAACAGTCTTCCGCTAGCCTTCTGTCTTGTCAGCATGATCTTTAGCAAACTGCAGATGAGCAACAATGTTCTTTTTGAAAAGCAGTTCTCCTTGCAACCCTGCCATGCACACCATTGTTCAGAGTTCTCCTGATGGTGAACTCATGAACATTAACATTAGCCAATGTGAGAGAGGCCTTCAGTTGCTTAGAAGTTACCCTGGGGTCCTTTGTGACCTCGCCAACTATTACGCTTTGCTCTTGGAGTGATCTTTTTGGTCGATCACTCCTGAGGTGGTATTGAATTTCCTCCGTTTGTACACAATCTGTCTGTCTGTGGATTGTGCAAATTCTTTAGAAATTCTTTAGCCTTTTCCAGCCTAATGAGCATCAACAACTGTTTTTCTGAGTTCCTCAGAAATCACCTTTGTTCATGCCATGATACACTTCCAGAAACGTGCTGTGAAGAGCAGACTTTGATAGATCCCTGTTCTTTAAATAAAAAAGGCTGCCCACTCATCATCCCATTGATTGTCATCCCATTGGTTGAAAACACCTGACTCTAATTTCACCTTCTAATTAACTGCTGATCCTAGAGGTCAACTTACTTTTATCACTCAGAAATATGTAATATTGGATCATTTTTCCTCAATATATAAATGATATAAATGAAGTATAATATTTTTGTCTCATTTGTGTAGCTGGGTTCTCTTTTATCTACTTTAAGCACTTATGTGAAAATTTGATTGTTTAGGTCATATTTATGCAGAAAAACTGAAAATTCTAAAGGTTCATAAACTTGCAAGCACCACTGTAAGTACTTATGTACTAAGTACTTCTACTTGTGTAAAATATATAAGTCTGCCCCTAAATTTTATTTTTTTTATAATTATTTCATTGATTTGAATATCACACATGCATGACCGAAGATTTGAAACCTTTACAAAGATTTGATCCCTTACAAACACTCCCTTTCACAACTGTGAAGATAAAAGGGCAGGGACTGCTCATCAATAGAGAATATATGAGGAAAGGAAAGGAGACTCATTATTTTGATTAAGTGGGATGGTGAGATTGAAGTGTGCTGATGTTTAATAACAGCTATTGGAAGCTGCCATGATGGCTGTAAGAATGATCGAGAGCTTGGACTTTGATTGCAGTTCTTCATTCTTTATGCTTTTTGTTTTGGGCATGTTCTCATTAAGAGTGTCATTATGAGGTCCAGTATTGATTTCACTCTTTGTATTACAGAAAATAAGTGTTCACATATTTTAAAGAGAACATATTCTACAGTGTTTATCTGACACACAGATGCACTGAGCCTTGATTATTTTGTGGCTACAATATGTCCCAAGCCTCCTCTTAAAGTGATTTACCCAATTAGCATTCTATCACATATTTTTATGTGACTCAGCCCTATCTGGATACAATCCTAAAAAATCAATTCACATAAAACAACCTAGCAAAATTGACTCTTTTAAGCAATCCTGAAGCAGATGAACATTCTTGCAATCTGTTTAAACTGTGAGCCCAGTAGTTCACTAATATAACCTAAGGAAATGTGGAGGAATTCACCTGCTGTAAGCTTTAAGGGCAAAACTAAACAACCTATATGGGTGGGAATAAACCACACTAGGTGGAATAAATTGTGTTCATAAATAAGATAAATCATCCAATGTGGCTTTAAAGGATTCGTTTTTAGAAATTGATTGCACATACTTGAGAATGAACAATGAGAATGTTCATGATATGTGCCTGTTTAAAAGAAGGTAGACACTTTTTTAAACTGTTTTAAGAGACTCTATAATCCTGACAGCCTTTCAAATCTTCATTAACTTGAGCATTGGCTTCTAATCAGCTTTGAGCTACTTAAGGATCTAAGATTATGCATGTTTTAAACATGAGTCAAAATGAAAGCTCTCATATTATGATCAGCTTTTTACAAGGCTATATATGTTTGCATAGGATGCTAAAGGTGAAGATCCTAGATTATCTCATGCAGAGTTTGATGGCTTTGCAGGAATCCCCACAACTTTAATCCAGCCTTGGTTCATGCAGCAAAATTAGATTAATGCTCCTGTCGGCTTACTTTCACAATTAGCTTCTTACTATATAGCTGTAAGAGTTATAGCTCCTGTGCTGAGCTTTTTATTGACTGCAAAATACAGAACTATTCTGGTGTTTTCAGTTCTTAGATTTCTTTCTCTGTTATTTTCTTATATTCAGTTTATGTGGGGGCACCCCTGATATAGACAAAATGCCTTCGACCTAAAGAACTCTAAATCATGATTGAAATGTCACTGTCAAACTGTAGTTGCATACAGAAACAAGAAAGACTCAGAGTGAGACAACTGAGACAATGAGGACCCAAGACAAGACACAGGAACCATGGCATAACCTGGAATAGGGAGCATCCAAGCTGAGAAATGTATAAAATCGCCAGAAGCAGGAGGTGAATCAGAGTGGCTTATGAGGTAGAACACCGTGTCCCAATGCTCAGCCTCACTGGGTCATTATACCCCTGGTCTTTGCTATCTGGTTTTATTGTACTACCTAGACTTGACTCCTAGACTTGAAGTGTGATAATTCAAGCAGCCCGTGTGTGCCCCCACAGTTAGGCACTGTTATAACAGAAGTAGATGTATTCATTCATTAATTTCTTTAACCACTTAGTCCTTGATAAGGGTTGTGGAAAAGCTGAGTCTATCATACATTCACACACTAACACCAGTGGTGGATGCTGGTTTTTCAAGGAGGGGAAGCTCAATTTCGGCCTACATCATAAAATGTGTCGGTTTATTTATACGTAAATTCTACCCTCTGTTCTTTTTCAAGAAAATTATCTTTGACCCTGTTGTACCAACAAGGTGTCTTTTCCAGGGACTTGACTAGTGTCCTCTCAACTTAGAACAGAATGAAAATTAAAAAAATTTAAATTAAATTCTCCCACGGATGTTTACACCAAAAGTTTGCTGATTCGCTCATTTCGCTGTCAATCAAAAAGGGATTCAGCCTCAGACAGATCATCCAATCATTATGCAGAAGCAGATCTGAGGCTTAGATTTGGCTGTACGGGATCCATTCCTGATTCAGAACTTGGTAAGGCATGGTCGGCGCGGACTATGTCGACCACTGTGAGAGCTTTCGAGAGCGTCCTGCTCTCTACTCTCAAGATGGGCTTCTCCTCTCACCTTGGCTCAGCAGTCATCGCAAACAACACCAAGGACAACACCAGTTCTTCTTGATTGTCCCCATCAATTTACAAAAAGCAGGTGAGTGCATCAGTAAACAAAATAGATACTGTGTCTGTCCCCTGGACCAAACAAAAACTTAGTATTCAGAATAATCAGTTTGTTTTAGTAACTTGATTAATATAAAACTAGATAGTACAGAGTACTCAGTCTGCACATATGACCAGAAGCTCGTACTGTTAAATTAGATCCCTTGCATCTAAAGCACTTAATAAATAAGATTATTACTGACCAGAAACTTGATCTACTCTATTTAACATAAACATTGGTTAGACCAAATTAGTATGTAGCATTAAATTAAGCTAGTGCCCTGGGATTCAGCTACATACATCAATCCTGGATAAATGAACTAAATATCACACAAAAGTTTGGAGTCCTACCTCGCGCACCCGTGCAAATCGCCGTCCTCATCGAGTGCAGTTACAGAGCAATCGGTGAGGCGTTTTATATCCTGTGTTTAATTGGCGATATGATGATCTGATATGATGAACACTTGGAGGTCCCGTTATTTATGTGCGGGTCTAGCACTGTTCGATGTCAGATCGTCACACGCAATTTGCAGACGCCAGTGATCGTAATTTTGAATGCGTCCATTTCAGCGCTTAGTCGGTGACATCCCAGGGCTTTTATTGCCGATGGATGGGTAACATAGCTGGTCAGGGAAATACCAGGGTTTCCCGAGGCTTTGCCTCACTCCTCCGCACCGCTTAGCATCCTTTCGTTCTGTTGGCTGCTCCGTTTGGGACGTGCCCCGAACTGCTTCTTCAGCGCTCTCAGCGCACTCAAGCTTAGGCTCGGCTTAACCCTAACCCTAACCCTAACCCTAGCACTTTATCATGCTCACTGCACGTCTGCCCTCTGGCGCTTCGGCATGTATTAGCACCAACTCGCGCAGGCGTCAGCTGTGGGTGCCATTCCCACTCGGGATCCATCACAGCTGCTGTTTTCCCCTTTTTTGTGTTCTGTATTTCGGAGAGCCTTTTGTTCTGCCTTTTCTGGTTATTTCCCCTTTTTGTGTTCTGTATTTTGGTGAGCCTTTTGCTCTGCCCTTTTTGATTATCCTTCATTAGTATTAGATATTAGACGTTGTTCAGTCCCCTTTCCTGCATCCTTGGGTCCTCCCCCCTATTCCATAACACATACATTCTCTTCCTTTGAGGCTCTGTATGAAAATGTAATGTGGGTGGCCAAAATAAACCTATTCAGCTAATCATTATTTGACCACCAGGATTATTTGAACAGACTTTGTCTCAAATTTAATCATCTCTCTAGATAAGGTGATAATAGTTGGTGATTTGAATATTTATTTTGATTAGGACAGCTTTTTTATCTATTCTAGACTCGGTAGGAATCCACCAGAATATCACAAGACTGGTCACACACTCGATCTAGTTTTATCATTTGGAGTAGACATTGATAATATAGTTATACTCCCACAGTGTGAAGATATTTCAGACCATTACTTAAAAATTACATTTAAAATTCAGCTAAACAAAAAAATGCCCACTCTGGAGAGGTATAGCTCCAGACGCACATTCACATCTGATACCGCACATGACTTCATAGATAAACTTCCTGATTTAACTTTGACTTGCTTACTGTCTGACCCTACAGGACTTGATCAGGCAATTGAACTTTTAGAGACAAGCTACCGCAGCACAATAGATAAAGTAAACCCTTTTAAAAAATTAATTAGAGGAAAGAAATTAGATCCCTTGTGTAATGGGAATATTCGCATTTTGAAACAAGACACTCGAAAACTAAAACATAAATTGTGTCAAACTAAACTAAAACTAAAAACTAAACTAGGGTGACCAGATGTCTCGCTTTGTGCGGGACAGTCACGCAATTTCATTACTTTTCACGCGTCCCGCAAATTAAGACGTCTTTTATAATCTGGCATTTATTAAATGGCTGTGTGGGGAAAACAGTGTCATTAGGGGGCGGGGCTGGGTTTTTAATCATGTCAACCAAA
>JAUZSV010430963.1:0-10291 GCA_034780495.1 Parotocinclus cesarpintoi | reverse complement strand
TAAAAATCATTAGGGAATGACTCATTTCATTTCAGAAACAAACAACTTTTGAAAATTTGTTGACCAGTGTAATTAGTGCTGAACATTTTTTCACCACCACCTTAAATAATCCCTCTGGGTTGCTTTATTGTGTGCTTTCAGGGTCGGTACTAGTAAACAGAGTAGAGCCTGGTTGCCATGTCAGCGTTTTTCAGGACTTTTAGTATTTCGATACTACGTAGCACGACAGCGTGAGTCTCGCTGCGATAACAATGTGCGCTAACTAAAGTGCGGATCGCTTGTGCAGTCGTACCCTCGGAGTCACTGCTGAGATGCTCGTCGTTCGTGCGCATGGACTGTCCGTCTTCGGCGCGTTCAACGTGGATCATGCGCTCAGCTCGGGACGTGTCCTTATACTCGCTCTGCAATTGCACACAGCACAGAAAAGTGGAGAGCGATTAAAAGACGCACTTTAACACTTCAAACACCTGAGCGATAATCGTGCCAGTATGGTTTTTTTTTTTTTACATAATTTCAATTCTACAGCACAACAGTCATGAATTTTCTCCTTTTTTGTTCATGACAAAAATAAAAAACAAAACTTGTAAGTAAACTTGATGACTAATTCTTCGATAATATTTACTAAAACGGCTCCGAATTGCAAACGTGTTTGTCGTTAGGCGGCAGAAACTGACGTTTAAATTAGATGAAAGGTTTGTTATTCGTTTCATATTTATCCACATTAAAAGCTACATCAAAAAACTTAATGTAAATGTCAGTTAATGCTTTAAAGGGAAAAGTTGCTGCACAGTGCTAAAGAACGGGGTTAAAGAAAGTTTGCTTCTAATTATTACATGGATAAATTATCTTGTTGATCACGTTTTAAAAAACAGGCTTCAAGTTATAAAAAAAACACAGCTTAGGGACAGGATCGAATTTGTATCATCTGACCCATATCCCTTCAGTTTAAGGTCAGTATCCGTCCCGATTCCATTTAGGAATATCTGATCGGTCCATCGCTGGGTAAATGTACATCTCATACCACCTGTCCTGGCAGGAAAAAGAGCCGGAGGGCAAAGTCTCTAATAACACAGTCAGAAAAAAGGAGAGACTCTTCTGTTTCCATAAACAGACCCTAATTTTCACTCCAGGCATCGGCTCATTAGACAGATCTTAAGAACAAAGATGACAGGTGAGAAAAACAGGTTCTAGATAAATGCTTAATAAGCTCAGTTCACGAAAGACAAAGGGCAAATGATTGGCAGACTTCCCTGCAGGTACAATAAAAAAAAACTCAGAGAAAACAAAAGTGACTTGTCAACAGGTGCTTTAATGGTGAGAGGAAAATTGGCCGAGTCGGATGAAACCCTTTGTGCTGCAGGGTTAGAAGCAGCTGTTTCGTTAACAACGTGACCGGTGATAAGGCTGTACACACCCTAGGCCCAAAACATATTTCTGTCTTGGAGCAGCAAAACGGCAGTCTTCAGGTGCTGCTAATGACGAGCTAAACTAGCTTAACAGACAAACACGTACAATTCCAGATTTTGTTTTATTGTTCCCTGTTGAAACGTCATCGGGGTTGGAAACAGGATGTTAATTAAGCGCAAAGTGACTTTCAGAGGGAATCTGGGTGAAATTTAAACCAAGCATGAAAAACAAGGGCTGTACAGGGCCAACAGGTGACAAAGAGGCACGCAGGTTAGACACACACACACACACACATACACACAATGGCCTCACAAAGACACTGAAACAAGAGCATCAACACAAAGACGATTAAACACAGGACTACGGTAGCCTACACAGATAAAGGCGGGAGAAAAGACAAAAAACATGAAATCCTGAATCTCACCAAGGTATCCTTGCTTATGCCTGGTCAGGGATCTGTGGGGGATGTGGTACCGGCCCCACGGGAACATGGCTTTAGCGAGGGTACCACCAGAGTTTAGAAAGTGTATTTATGTGCAGATTTATTATTGATTTTAACGAAGGTAGATATTCAAATTTTCTTCACAAAACTCAAAATGTTAATTAATGAAGCAAACTTCCCCTTATGCTCTGAAAAGTTGAAGCGTTTTATTTATAGCTGATTTCCGTAGTATTTACCTACACCGTTACTACAGCAAACTCACTGTGAATAAGAGCACGTCCTAAACAAAAGGCATAAATGTAAGGCAGATCTTGTATTATGTCCCCCGTTGGAGATTTGATTGCCAGTCGGGGTTACTTTAAGATTCTGACTCACCAGTCTCGTGCTACCGTCTCTGTCTCGGCTCCCCAGACCTTGGCCTCCGCGCAACAGCTGCTGGGCATCGTGAATGGTCTGGCTCACAATATCACCTTCTCCCAAGAAACCTGTGATGGATAACGACAGACGAAGAAAGAAGGAGATTTACACCAGATCATTTATCCCTTCCCTCCTTGGGCCTAACACCTAAGGAACTTGGCTGGATGTCAAGCACGTGGTCTTTGGGATCGGCAACAGAGTTCCAGTCCAGTTTAGAAAGGCTGTAGACCGTACTTTGGCGTGAACAATATCTGTCTGCTATACGTGTCTGTTAAAGACAAAAACAAACCAATTACCGTCGCTAAGTAGGCCGTGCTGTGTCAAAAACGGGTTGGACAACAATTGTAATTATCGAAAGACAATTAAACCAGAATTTGTATGTTATGAAACTAAGCCTGTGTGTCGAGCGTGCAAAAACATTACTTGTGTTTTCTTAAGGACTGAGTTTAATGAAGTGTATTCAATCGAAATATATTGGCATACGTGAATGTGTGTGTGTGTGTGTGTGTGTGTGAGAGAGAGTGTAACGCACCCAGGCTAAGTGCAGGTCTAGGCGGGCTGTGCTGCAGCTCTCTCGTCCTGTAGCCGGACTGCAGGTGAACTGTGGAGGCCAGCTCCAGACTCGATGGGCTCGTGGTCTTGGGTTTGGCCGTGAGGTTAAGAGGCTGATTGGTCTCCTATAAATGAAAGACATTCAGTTTGGAAGCGATTCAGACCAACAGAATAGGGTTCACAGAACGGGTAAAGGCTGTACCTGCTGATAGACTGTACCGCTGGGTCTTTTGTGAGGCATGGAGTGAGGGTTTGGGAGGAGCTGCATGGGATATTCCACTGAAAACAGACAGGGAAATTAAACTCGGAGATGCATCCGATCAGGTCAGGTTTTCTATTGAAATGTACGGTTTAACAATTCGATAGCATTATTTTTTGTGTTTTGTCTCGTTCGCTTCATTACAACACTGGGGGAAAGTGGTCCGGGTGCGACCAAGTGCCTGGCTATGTTTTAAACAGCGAAGGTGTGGTTGCATCCTGAGGCCATTGGATTCCTGGATCAGCCTTAGCTGTCTGTTTTCGGCTGACAGAATCACAACCTGACGTGCCCCTAACCCCGCACGTACGGGCGTTCCGAGAAGCTTGACTGCTTGCCTCTCTCATCGGTGAGTCCGCAGACCTGCCACTCGCTCTGTCATCTCTTTATCTCACTTTTCTGACTAAACTTTAGAGACTGCTGTGTTTTTATTTGCACCGAATCACTGAGATTCCCCATACTGATGGTCGATGCGAACTTTACCCGCTGCTGGAATGTATCTCTTGTAAATTTTTGCGTTGCACCATGGCATACACGTACGTGTTTTGTGCAAAATTATTTCAAAAATCAAACTTTTATTGGTCGTTTTCGCTCCCCGTTATGTATAGCGTCATATGGTGCAGACTTTCAGTTTGCCAAGTGCAAGGTGTTTTTACAGCTGTTCCACCCAGAAACCGAGCCAACGACTCTTAAATATAGGGAAAATGTTTGGTATGCATGTCGACACTATGTGATATGTGTTTCTAATGTTTCTAATGGTTAACCAGCGAACAGCTCCCCTGATAAGGAACAGAGGAAATGAGGAGGCAGAATTTTTCCAAACAGCGGTAAGAATAGCTTAAGTGTCCTTGTCGTCACAGGCACCAAACTCTGAAGAAACACAGCCCTATCCTTTCAGACGCAACGCATCGCCCTGGACCCTGTTGTGCTGTCCAATCGTTTTCTTTTTCTTAAGGGAACATACGGACGGTGTGACTGTGCCATTCCTCCACGCTCGGCACACGCTGCAAATGAAAGGACAGCCCTGAGCTGAGGTCTGCTACTATCTGTACAGCGAGAACCTATTCAGGTCTTGGCTGACCTCTAGTCGAGCTTCTCCTGTTTACATAAGGGGAACAAAAGCCGAGCACCAGCACGGAGGCATGCGTTCGCACAGCTCCCGCTGTTTTTTTCTTAACTAGGCCTTGAGATTATGACGATGGCGGAGGGAAAATCAGAAAGCGAGATGTACTGAGGTCAGAAACAACAAGGCTTCTAAGAAACATGTTCAGCAGAAATAAAAACGCTCAGGTCCAAGGGGTCAGTTCTGTTTCTCAAGCGACAGGTCACTAATCACGCTCTTTAACCTCGGCTGCAGGAGACAAGGCTAAAAAAAAAAACCCTCTGGAGGTACACTGTTCGTATTTTCAACCAGTCATTTCAGTTTAAAGGGGGAAAAAAAAAACGTCAGCACAACGGACGGCTGGACCTGCTTCCTTCACCCACTGTGTAAAAGCAAATACTTATACAATACGGCGATGACGTACGCAGTGACGGGAGCGTTGGGATATGAGAACAAAACGGCACTTTTATTAAATGAAAAGAAAAGAAAAGGGAAGAAAGAGGAAAAAAAGCACGGGTCGTGTCATTCGGCTACTGAAGGCTAGTTAAGTTTCTCCATAGATATTTGAATTAACATTCAATTCTGCATGGAAATTAAGTCCCTTTTGTCTATCCACTCTGCCTCTCATGGGAAGCATATATTAGGCTCAAATTAAAAAGTACAAAACCCAGTGAACCACGCATGATGTCCAGTGAGCAAACTGGAGAGACGGATAAATCGTAGATCAAATTTAAGATCACACGCGCGCACACACAAGTTCTGAGTCTATGACGTTTAAGTCGACCCACTCACCAGGCTTGCATGGGATGGGCTGAAGTGGCAGTCCCATCTGCGTGTCGGATAACGGCTGGGTGTTGGGGTGGAAAGCTGGGATCATCACGTAGGGCAAATTCACCTGCTGAGGCAAGTAGCAAAGGAGACACACTCACTCTACGTCACCAATTGTTTCATGAATCTCTTAGATGCACTTAAATATCCGATACATACACGAAATCGAGTTTACGTCCTCTAAAACTAATCAATAGTAAACTAAACAACCAGTATTCTAATCAATAACTTAAACGAAAGGACTTGGCCAATTGACTAACGAAAATCTTCATTTCATCAAGCATATACAGGGTTGCCAGATCCCACCAGAGAAACAAGCAACCAGGCATTAAATAGACAGATTGAACGATATATTTAACTTTACTGTCACTGCCCAGTACAAGTACATGGCAATGAAATGTACGGTGTTGACCACAAGTGCAAAAAAAACCCCACTGTGCTAACACAGAACAGGGTTCCAGAGTAAGACTGTACTAAATATTGGGAATAAAAGCACGGGTCTATATACAGAATAAACACAGAATATAAAAGTATATGAGGAATATAATTTACTGCTCACAAAATTAGGGGAAATGTCGCAAGGCCAAAAGAAGAATGAGAGCCTCTTGGAATAAGCAGGCCTGGCTTGATTCTGTTAGGTGCTTTTGGATTATGATCGGATTGTTAAGTGCATTAGATTCAAACGCACTCGGTGATGTTGACAAACCTCACAACCCAGTACTCGGGATTGTTGTGCAGGTAATGGTTCGAGGCTCACCTGGATCTGCTGCTGCAGCATGTTGATCTTGTGCTGCTGCTGGATAAGCTGCTGCTGCTGCTTTGCGATCTGTAAGGAGCATTCGAACATCGTTCAGGTTTGAAATGTGGTGCAAAATGACAGTAAAAGGACTGGAATGGTAAAAAGGAATGGCAAAGCATGATCAGGGACGCTGGGGAAGGTGTGGAGCCTAAGGCTATGCACCCTGGACGAGCCGGAAATCCATAGCAGCGCTGTGTAACCGCACCGACAACCTTCTCGTCATTCAAATCCAGGGGCTGAAATTTCAGGCAGCTTGCTCTAGCCTACGTATCTCCGACTAAATAAACATCAAGCGAAATGTAATGACTGTCTACAGAAACCAAACGTTGCTGCAAATTAGGCTGCTGAAACACAGGATTCTATCTATAATGACTATGACACACAGATAACAGGCTGCTCAAAAGTCTTAAGCCACCATTTTCCTTGCAGAATGCTCATGGGAACCCAAACTGGGACAGTATAAATGTGTCTGACTAGAATGGATGTAACGATGATCCTGCCGCCAATAGGCGTTGACGCCCAACACAACATTAAATACATGAGAACCTAAGGTAAACCAAAAAGTGGTACCCAAAAATGTCGCCACCAAAATATGAACTATATGGTTCCAAAGTATTTGGTTTCTCAAGTCAGTTTAATTATTACCCCAATTAGGCTTGGGCGGTATAACGGTATTTTGCTATACCGTACAGTATTTAAATATGGTGACGGTATATTAACCACGTGACGTGACGCAACGTGCCAAATGTGTACCGTATTTTTCCAGAAATCAGACATGCACCTTATATGTGTACTGAGTTCCAAAATCTGTTATTGTGTATTGTTGTGATACTTTGGTAAGCGCTCCGCTTCACTGACTGTCGGCCCATTTCCGGCTGACACAGGGACGGAATACGTACAGTACGTACAGTACGTAAACCAGGTTTCTGCTTTAACTGAGCGAGCTTTCCCGAACAGCCATCTGGTGACGAGACTGACTCAGACGAGGAGAGACCGAGGCTCAAGTTTGGCTTCTTATTCGCAGCTTGCGATTCGTTTGGCTCCTAATTCGCCACCCTGAATTAGAGAACTGCTGTAACTGAGAGAGTGCGTTGCAAATTTTTTCTGATTTTCCGGACTTACAGTCATAAGGACGATGGAATTGGAAAGTGCTACGTTAAATCACCACTGTGACTGTAAAGTATGAGACTTAGGTGATAAAATATTACGATGTGCCTTTCGTTTATTTCAAACGAATCTTATGCTGCGAATAAGTAGCCAGCATTATCCTCGTGATAAGCGGAGTGTTTAATTCAGACACAGAATATGATGGATTTGTGGGAGAAGATTGATTTAAAAAAATAATGTGAGTGTTTTGTTAAATAGTATTTAAATAATATTTAATAGTATTTAATAATAGTATTTAAATAAATTTAAACTAAAATCATTGTTTCGCTTCTTTAACTTTTTTGTAGACCATATGTTTTAACATGCGCTTTATGGGGCGCCGTTTGTAAAGTGGAACAATTGTAAAATAACAACAGCATTTTCGTCACATTTAGCGTTAACACTAACATTAACACTGCCGATTGTACATTTAATTATTAAATATTGAACTAGTTTCAGAAAGACTATCTACGTTTTAAGCCATGCCGTTTTCCTGTTTGTTGTTTCTATTTAAGTTATAAACACTTTGCAGTTGCTCTGTACTTTCTGCTTTACAATGACGGCCTTTCACATGGATAAACCTACTACGCCGACGATATTTAGTGATAATGTGTATGTTAAGCATTTAAATGCATAATTTTAATTTTCTTAGACACTTTACAATCGTCAGTGCTAAATGTTGAAAAAGCGTTAGGGTTAACGCTAAATGTGACGAAAATGCTGGTGTTATTTTACGAGGCTGGTATTATTCCACAGATCCATGGCGCTGACGTATGTTGGTATTTGAATATGCTGCATTTCAGATCATCACAGCATCAAAATTCCCGCCTGCTCCTTTTGGCGCCCATCCCCACCCCCCTAATGGTCACTCAAGACTGTCAAAACACACTGCCAGTAATGGGGCATGGACAGGATCAGTTCATGATCCTTTCAATTAACTGTAACTTCTGTTGTCGATGTCCACAACATATCGGGATCACAAAATGTTACAGGCACATTTCAGACAAAACACGACACACTGGTAAAACATAATGGTATTTTACAACCTAAAATATCAAAATATCACAGAAGCAGCATCTCTCTTTACAAGGCAAGAGACAACCAATCACAGTGCAGAGGAGGCCAAAATAATATGAAAGTTTAACACAGCATTTTGTATTGCAAAGGAGAAACTGCTGTTCACAAAATTAAAAGGTCAACTCAAGCTTCACAGTAAAAACAGTGGGAAAGATAAGTATCTGAGACACTGCCGATTTTGCAAGTTTTCCCACCTACAAAAAATGGAGAGGTCTGTAATTTTTTTATCATAGGTACACTTCAACTGTCTGAGACAGAATGTAAAACCCAGGTAAAATTTCAGGGTTTTGGCAACCTTCTTCTGGCAAAATCCTGCAGTGCCAGGCGTGTCCACCTGCTTAAGCCAGTACATGTCCAGGCCCATCTAAAGTTTGCCAGAAGCATATGATCCAGAAGAGGATTGTGAAAATATCATGTGGTCAGATGAAACCAAAATAGAACTTTTTGGTAAAAACTCAACTTGTCATGTTTGGAGGACGAAGAAGGCTGAGTTGCATCCCAAGAACACCATACCTACTGTGAAGCATGGGGGTGGAAACATCATGCTTTGGGGCTGTTTTTTCTGCAAAGAGGACAGGACGACTGATACATTTTAAGGGAAGAATGAACAGGGCCATGTATCGTGAAATTTCCCCCCTTCCATCAGTGACAGCATTAAAGATGGAACGTGGCTGGGTCTTCCAGCCTGTCAATGACCCCAAACACACGGCTCAGGCAATGAAGGAGTGGCTCCATAAAAAGTATTTTATGGTCCAGAGTGACAGAAACTGTACATACAGTACAGTGCAAAAGTCTTAGATTAGACCTGGCATTGTTTTAGAATTGGTACAATTACCATATATCCTTCCCAGTAACTTTATTTGAATACAGCCAGTGGGACGTCCCCTTACTTTACCATCATACCCTTTAGCTCCATCACGATGCCAAGTCTACAGTCTGAAGAAGCTTGATCAGGAGTGGTCTTTTTGGAAAAGTAGCGGCCAAGAAACCACTTTTTTTGGAAAGGGGACAGGGTGAAAAGGTAAGATTTGCTAAAGCTTACAAATACTGCAATGAAAACCAGTGGAAAACAGTTTGACATTCTTGGGTCCAATCAGCAATATTATTTTATATATGATCATTATTCCTTTGCTAAAAGTCTAATGGTGGACATTTGCAAAGCACTGTTTATAACATCATTAATAGTGTACGTACAAGCAGAAAAAGTTAAAGATAAAACATACCTAAAGTGCTGTCTGAGGAGTCAGTTCCATTCCTTTTGTCTTCTAAGGCACTCTGTAGAGTAAGCTTCAGTGTGCTCACCCATTCCTCCATCTCAGCCTCACTATCTGCTGCCAGGTAGTGACTGTCACGCTCCTGCATCTTCAGCTCAAAGCAATTTCGACGCATTTTAGGACACTGTAGGAGAGGCACAAATAGTTTAAAATTTTGTAGATCTCATAAACCGAGTGCCCAGGATTTCACGATCTTAAGCATAAGAAAATCTACATAAGCCCCTTTTACACTGTGCGATTTCAGTACTCTTATATGACTATTACATGTACCACTACAATCTCAAATCAGAAAAGGTAGGGTTGTATGGGAAAATGCAAATAAGAAAACAGTGTTTCTAATATTTATTTTAAATTTTGTTAAGTAGGTTTCATGTTTTGCCTGGTCAATTTAATTTAATTTGTTACTATACAATCATTCATGCATTTCAGCCTTCAGTATAATCCATAAAAAGCTGGGATGAGGCAATTTAGGGCAAGTAATGAGCCAAATAAAATAAACAATGGAGTGATTTCAAATAGGTGATGTCAACAGGTAATTGTAATCATGATTTGGTACAAGAGCAGCATCTAGGAAAGGCTGAGTCTTTGAAGTTCCTTTAGATCCTTTACATATTTTAATGTGTTTTCTTGTCAGTCTATAAAGGGAAAATGAGCAAGCTTAAGCTGAATATCCCTGATCAAGAATCATCATTGATCAATAGCTTTACACAAGGAGATATCAGTGCTTTACAGTCACAACTTTTTAGGAATGTGTTAACAGCCTGAAATGTGAGAATGGATATTTATTTACAAATTAAATGTAGTTGACTAGACAAAATATGTTATATATTGGGTTACTTTATCGGCACATTATTATGGTTGGAGTAGCACTTATTTAGCAGTCAACTAGCCAGCCAAATTATGTCAACTTACAGGGGTTAGACAATGAAACTGAAACACCTGGTTTTAGACAAATGTTTGGCTATAGCAGCCCGGCCGTGTATATTGACCC
>JAUZSV010430952.1:0-10291 GCA_034780495.1 Parotocinclus cesarpintoi | reverse complement strand
TTCCTGCTGGACTGTAAGTAAGAGCGCTGTATTTAGCCAGAGCCTGCAGAGCTACTACAGTGTCCTGGGTAACGAGAGAAAAATAAAATGGAAATAAAATCAATTCAATCGAATGTTTTTCAAACTGTTTTACATGCAAACGATGCACTTATCGTAGGCTATGGCTCAAGTAAAAGCAGAAGTCCTCTCTCTGGAGCTCCACTTCAGTAAAAATACAAAAGTATTTGACTTCAAATTGACTTAAGTATCAATAACAAAAGCAGCATGATTTATTATGGCTGGCAAAGAGAAGGTGAAAAGTCTCTAAAACTCACTCGAGCTTTTCTCTGATCAGTGGGTTCATGCTTCTCATTTCTTTTGTTTGATATATATTACGTTTTCATACCAACACAAGCCAAAAGGAAGGACACATTTCACATCATTTAGTGGATTTGAAGTTAAAAAAAAATGTAACGATATATTATATTATAGTATACTATAATATCTAATATACTAACAAATAACATTTACATCGTTACAATCAACATTCAAGTGAAACAGTTAAAATAATATAATACATTGTTATAATACAGTTATTTAAATACCTGGTTTGGATAAATGATAAAAGTGGTTTAGTTCCAACCAACCAATCATCTTGCAGATGACATAATCTCAGAATAAATCAGTAAAAATAATAAACGAATGATTCTGATTCCAGAATAAAGTTGAGGAAAAGCACAAGTCAGAAGAAGGGATTCAGAGGACTCACCTTTACCTTTGAGTAGTGTTTAAAGCATTTATTTTGATAATAGTGAGGATTTTGATTAGAGCATGAGGGAATATCTACATTTACAAGTTTCATACCGGAATAGTTGTATGATATATTTAACACAACAGCACTGACCAACCAGTTACAACAATAATATCACCAAAGGCAACCACAATGCTGCTGGTTTGTAATTAAAGCTGGGGATCCTCATAAGATCCTCATAAGATCCCCACAAGATCCTCACAAGGTCCTTATAAGATGTCATGACCTCAACTTTACATTCCCAATTCCTACCTGTGTTGAAGCGAAGCCTCCAAGTGAATTCTGTTGCTGAACTAGCCAGTTTACGATGCTAGACATGTAGCTCATGTCAAATCCAGGCAGTGGGGGTCCAGATAGCAAAGCCAAAAGTACATATGAGGTCATTTCCACCTCGAGAGAGTCCACCTTCCCAATCCTTTCTCTGCTCCAGTGTCGCCCCTCCGCTGAGAAAAGCCAAATTAGAGAAATATTTAAGATAATCAGTTCAGGATTCCCCATATAAAGGTTATCTTCTCCTCATAATGGTAAATCATAAGCATATACGCATTCAATTTTTCATTTATAAAGTTTTGAAAAACTCTGTGCTTAGACTTTTGTGAATCCCTATACCGGGCATGGACTCTACACAGAGTTTGATCTTCTCACCTGTAACGATGGCCCTTTCATTGAGATTTGTGATCAGTGTACTCCTCAAGGTCTGATCTCCAGCCAGGGTGAAGGTGTAAGACAGCAGGGCCATGGCGTAGGTGGAGTTCATCTGACTGTTAGCATTTTTCAGGCACCTCAGACCATTTTCCACTAAAGGATTCTACACAAGATTTCAATATTAATGTAGTAGGAATGCATGAGATGTAAACAAATCCAGATCATGGCTGCATTACTTCGCCAATGAAACGTCTTTATCATAATCAGAATTTAGTTTCGTCCAGTTGTTTGTAGCAGGTGAAAGATGGCATAACTTTTCTGGACTCATGTTTAGTCCAGTAGCATTCTTTGTAAATGTAAAAGATACATTAGATGCGCCTTTAAGTCTTTATATATTTATAACACCCGGCAGTTGGGGCTACTATTTATATTTAATTAAGCCGAATGGAGAAAAGAAAGAAAACAAATCCCTTTCCTACACAGCAGAACTTACTCTAATATCAACTTTTAGCTCCAGCAGCGCTGCAATGATGTATGCAGAGAGGGTCACCTCATCATTCACCCCTCCCTGTCAGAAACATGGAGAGATTTCATTAAAAGGAATATTTAATCGCTTATCAAACACTAACACAATTTATTTTCAGAGTATATTTTAGACCCCAACCCAAAACAGGTAGACTTAAGCATCGCACCCCTGGTGCCAGTGAGGTAATCCAGAGTCGGTGGAATGGAACAACCTGCCACACTGGTTCGATGCCTGCCTCTTACATTATGGGTTAGCGGTTAGCATTTTTTTCTTTTAACATATAGACAGCAAAACAGAAAGACACAACTTGGGTGCCACATATTGGCTTCTTTGAATGACATAATAATGCTAATTCTTATATAGATTGTCCTTTATAGATGCTGAGAAACTGGTTCATGCATTTATAACCTGGAGGTTAAATTACTGTAATGTTCTACTGACTGGGTGATCTAGTAAATATATTAATAAACTTTAATTGGTTCAGAATACAAAAACTAATCGTATCATATATATATGACACAGCACATAACAAATTGTCTCCAGAACTGCTGATCCTTTTTAGGCACAGTTTATCTTTGTTATCTCCTGACCTTCATGCCTGCATGTATGAGCCGTCCCAAAGAAGCAAAACAGCCGTTGGCCTGCTGATAATGACGGAGCCATGCTCTGGCCTGATCAACAATTAGCTGTGCTACGAAGACATAATTTCTTGCAGCTCCAAATGACTTCATTACGAACGCTGTCAGCCTGAAAACAGAACGATTAAAGAGATGTACACTCAGTGAGAACTTAATTAGGAACACCTGCACATCAACACATTCATATAATTATCTCTAACAGTTCTGGTTCACGTCAACCATCGGAGGGGGGCGTGATCAAGCATTCTGATCATGGCATGATTGTTAGTGCCTTACAGGCTGATTTGACTATTTCTACAAATAAAATTTTTAAACCAGTCTGTAGAGTTGATCCGAATATTGCAATAAAGAAAGGCAATGGGCAGTTGTGTGGATGGAAATAGAAAACAAGACTTTGTGTCAGTAGTTCACGTTTGTGGAGGTGATATGGGACAGTAATGGTGTGAGAAATGTTTTCTTGGCCCATTAATACCAGGAACACCATAATGGCCTCATCTGACCCCATAATACACTTTCTGTCCAAAGCTGCAGGGGTTTCAGGGACTAGTGACTCTCCCAGTAGTCCCATTAACAGGCATGGGTTTTCCCTGTATGGTATATATGCTGATCTTTCTCCCGACTCACCACGTGTTTCCTGACGGGTCGCTCTTGCCAAACGCGCTGTAAGATCCGTCAGTGCGTTTGAAGGTCAGCTCTCTCTGATATCCTGCAGACGGTACGAGTGATTAGAGATCAGTCAGGGTTTATTTAAACCAGTAGAGAAATGCAGAGCTCTTATTTACGAGTTCTCACCACTAATGAGGAAGGTTTCAGCTTTGCTCCTGATCTCAGCTGTGAGCTGAGCGCTGCTCTCCAGGTACTGCAGGATGAAGATGTTGGGGGCGAACAGCAGCATGTTCTGCTCTCCACAGCCGGACGGCATAGCCAGGAGACCCGCCAGGTTCTTCAGAGCTCGTCCCATCAGATCTCCTGTAAGAAATATGTTCAGAATCTCTTAAAAACTGTAAAACGTCCGTATTTAGCTGGGCTAAAATGTCATCATTTCTCTCTGAGATATGGAAAGATTGAAGCAAAGACTCACCCAGCACTGAGACAGAAGCCATGGCAGAACCGCTCACAGACACAGTAGGCAGCATCAGTGAGACCGTCCTCTCAATCGGCTCACCTGTCAGACCAAAAAAGAGATAAAAAATATGAGGATATTAAAAGATACTTTTACTGAGGTGCTGATCATAAGTTCAGAGGGTCTCAGTCCAAACCATGGACTTTCAGAGAGTTTTGAGGAGGCACCCAAACCCTTCTGTTATTATCATATTACTTTATTATGAGAGCTGATGGGTGGAGCTTTAATTAAAATGAGGAACCAAACAAAAACTGAAGATGGTCAACATGGGTGGAATCGCAATTCAATTTGACTAAACAACAACAGTATGAAGGGCTGCTGGGAAAACAAGGGTAAAACGTAAAAAAAAAATGTAAACCAACCCCATAGTCAAGGGTTAAGAGTTCCCGTAAAAAACCCTGCTCACAAAACTTAGAGGATTAAACGGGTTCAAAAAACACAAACAAAGAGCAACTAATACGAAAAAAAAAGTGTCGTACCTGATAGACGGATAAGCTCGTTGTAGGTTTTTGACTGTTGGTTTCCGTCAGACTGAAAGTCACAAGGAAATAAATATGTAAATAAAATTATGAAAACAAAAAAAGAAATAGTTATTGTTTACCTCCATCCAAAGTCTCTACCTGTGTTCTTAATGACTGATGTGATTAGTATTTGTGTTAGGATTTTTCGTTTTGGACTCACCAGCACCAGCAGTGTATTTGTGACGGTTTCCACATTTCCTTCTCTTGGAACAGTTGTAGGTTTTGTCCCACACAGTGCTGGTGACTGAACGGCCTCCACTGTCACACTGACGCTTACCTCTCCTATAACATTCACACACACACACACACACACACACACACACCTTTTTATACAATTGACTACAAAACAAACTAAAAAAACAGTGAATAGAGTCGTGATGTATTCAGAGCACAGGGGCTCCTGTAGTTACCAAACTAAAACTTATACTTTAACTTCTTTGCTGAAAATCTAAATAATACTAAAACAACTTAGCATTATTATGTTATTTAGTTTAACAAAAATGAAAGAAAATCATGACTTCACGAATTCTTTACTTTTTATTTTTAGACGGATGTAATACTTCTATAATTTGTCACTTTTACAATTGATCGTGCTCTAATTTGTTTAAAATGCTTTTTACAATAAGATCACACGTACACATGGATTCCTCTCTAAAGATAACATATACAACAAATATACAACTGTCAGTTTAGAACTAAAATCATAACACAGGTACAGAAAACGTACCGTATTACATTTTTATAAAAGTGAGAAAAAGACGAACCCACAACTTTTGGTTTGATGGTCCAGGTGAAGGTGAAGCTCTCATCAGTACACAAACAGTAAATATAATTACAACTGTTACAGACTTGAACTGTGAACTGCTGCGACTCCGCCAGCACCGATTTAACCTATAACACACACACACACACACACACACACCAGTTAAATATGAATATATCTGTCTGTGTGTGTATCTGTGGGTTTACTCCGGGTTTACTCCCACAGTCCAAAGACATGCATGGTAGGTTAACTGGTGTCTCTAAAGTAGCCCGTAGTGTGTTATTGTGTGTGTGTGAGTGTGTGTGTCCTGTGATGTATTGGCCCGTAACCCCGTGTGGTTTAAGCGGGAGATAATGGATGGATGGATGGATGGATGGACGGATGGATGGACGGATGGATGGATGGATGGATGAACAGATGGATGGAAGGATGGATGGATGGATGGATGGATGAACAGATGGATGGATGGACGGATGGATGGATGAACAGATGGATGGATGGATGGATTGACGGATGGATGGACGGATGGACGGATGGATGGACGGATGGATGGATGGACGGATGGATGGATGAACAGATGGATGGATGGATGGATGGACGGATGGATGGATGGATGGATGGATGAACAGATGGATGGAAGGATGGATGGATGAACGGATGGATGGATGGATGGATGGATGGGCGGATGGATGGATGGATGAACGGATGGATGGATGTATGGATGGATGGATGGATGGACGGATGGATGGATGGACGGATGGATGGATGGATGGATAGGTGCATAGAAGTCATTTGCTGGTTGGACTGTCAATATTTATAATATTCTAATTACCCACTTAATCATATTCAGTGTTACAGAAGTGCCAGGGACTAAGCGGCACCACAGAGTGCATGGCAAAGACTAACCACTAAACAACGGGGGAAACATCGAGTACAGGAAAACTGGGAATCACAAAACAACAACACAAGAACATAATGTCATTCACTTCCAAAGTGGGCTGGAAACAACTCGTTCTTACTTAGTCCGGACCAGGTGTTGTTACTCCAGCGATATAGTATTTATAAAATAAGAATCATAATCAACATAATGATCCAGTGATACATTTTAATTTACTCAGCTGTTCTTAATAGAAAAAAAGATTAAAGGAATAGCAGTGGATAATCTGAATGTACTCACCACGATGCAGTCCTGGAGGTAGTTATAGACAGCTGCCCCGAGTGTAAACACTTCTCCACTGATGACAGAGCTGGGCAAGGTCAGACTCACAGAGAAAGGCCGGAATGCAGTCAGCTCAGCTTTCGGTGCCACCCCAAACCCAGTGGTGGACAAGCAAAACGCCTCGGCTTCCCACTTAGTGATGGAGTCCGGGAGCGTCTTAATAACGTTCTTCATTCCAGTCTGGCTGTACAGCAAATAAATAACTCAACAACCATAAAGATGTTTAAAATTTTCAAAAATATTGAGGAGTCTGATGTACCAACCCGACTATAAACAGATCCCAAATCCAGGTCTCCGAGGAATATTTATCCATTGCAATAACTGGTTCATGTTGACTCACTTCATTTGTTAAATGGTTTTTGACAAAGCCTTCCATGTTTACCCCAGCTGAGGAAAAGAAAACGATATTTCTGTATCACAGTAATCATTTTAAACTGATCTAACTATAAGAAAGAGATATAAACTGGTAAGAGAAGAAATACAGGAGCAGATAACAGCTGATCTTTTAATATTTCACTCACAATTAGTAATGCCAAAATAACTGTGGCAAGGAGAAGGCTTCTTTATAATGGTATTAGTGATTAGCTTGATTCCAATATCCTAGAAAAAATGACCACAAAAATACAATTATATAAATAGTAAAAAATAAAATTACAAATTTACTACAAATTGTAATCTAATTGAAATATAAACCAGATTAATTACTGTATGTGTACTAAAATTCCAACTAAATAAATATTAGATATAAATATTTCTCAAGTGAGATAAATAATAACAAATAAACATAGAACACAGGGACAAACGCAAGAAACTTCAGAACATTAAAAATGTATCCTAAAGCTATAATAATTACTCAAATTAAAAAGTATTTATAAAAGCAAACAAGTACTGCTATTGGTTTGTTGTGAATAAAAGTCTAAAAATACTAAAATAAAAATGAATATATGAAACTAAAAAACAATACAAATATATTAACAGTAGAAATAGTCAGATAGTCAGAATAATTCAGTGGGTTATAAGGAGTTTTATTTCATTACAGACAGTTTCAACCTGAGATATTTTTATTTAATGGGGTTTTTTTTTGGTTGACAAAACCATTTCATTTGTTTATAAACATCCATTCCTGAATTTCAGACCTGTAACACATCCCAAAAAAAATTGGGGACGAGGGAAATTTAGAGCTAATAATGAGATAAAAAATATAAATAATGATGTGATTTTAAACAGGTGATTATAATCATGATTTGGTGAAAAAAAGCAGAATCTAGGAAAGTAAAGATGATCAGAGGAACTCCAGTTTATTAATAAATGTTTAAAAATAATATTCCTCTAATAAAGATGGGAAGGAATTTCGATGTTTCTGCCTCTACACACCATAATATTGTTAAAAGATTCAGAATCTGGAGGAATTTCAGAGCATAAAGGCTCTCTCTCCTCTCCCTTAGAATTGCTGTCTGCAATTAAATAAAAATTAAACTAAATGTTTGTTTATATTGTTATCTATACTGTCCTGATTATGGTTGCAAAACAAAATATTACATTAAACAAACTTAGTAAAAAAGACCTAGAAAGATAAGCTTACAGATTCTAAAATCACTTTTATTTTTACTGCATGCATATACTTTTTGGTTTTGTCCACACAGTGGCTACTTACTTTAAAAATGTTGTAGACGTCTTTTTTGTCATTGTAAGGAATGTAAACCTTCTGTCGTCTGTGGGCTATGACTGTCCGCTTGGCCCTGCTCTTGCCCTTGTACTTGTCCTTGTCCCGGCCACTGCCTCTGTGCTTCTCCTTACCCTTACCCTTGTCCTTGTCCTTGTCCCTGCCCTTATCTTTCTCCTTGTCCTCAACTTGATCACTGCCTCTTTTCTCATCCTTGTCGATGTCCATGCCTTTTCCTGTGTGTTTGTGAACGCCCCAGTTCTTGTCTTTGTGCATGACTCTGTGCTTGCCATGTGAACTGTCCAAGCAGTACGTATATTCATCATCAATGTTATATGGATAACCTGTTATCCTCGGCACAGGCAGCAAGTCAAAGACCTAAAAGGGCCAAATAAAACAAAGTATGCCTTACAACTGTTAAAAATCCTATTTGTAGGCATTATTTTAAAGTCCCTTTCAATATTTGTTTAGCAATTTTATTTTAACTTTCAGTTTATTTTTAGTTATTGTTGTTTAAGTCGCTTTAAAGGTACACACTGTTATAGGTGCTACACTTTTGCTCAAATCTGTACCTATATAAACACAAATATTTAACTCGACGTTTGGTGTGCAGTCTTCTTTTTTTTCCCAAAAGTAGAGTTACGTATTTGTAATTATAGATTTAGGTACAGTTTTGAGCAAAAAGTGTACCACGTATTACTCAGCAACTAAGTTAAGCACCTACAGTGGCCCGTGAAAGTTTGTGAACTTTTTAGAATGTTCAAAATTTCTGCACTAAAACATCATAAGATTTTCCATACAATGCCTACAAATAATGGGAACCCAATAAAACAAATTACACAATAATTAAAGATTAACATATCGTGAGGAAAATTAGTTATTGAGATATTATACAGATTATACAGATTTCTAAGTGTTTCCCAAAAGTAGGAAGCCTAAGAATTAGAATTAGATTGCCACGTTGGTCCTTTTGTAGCTCATACAAGTTAAGACACTAGTTCAGACAGAAGAAGAAAAAAACACAGTGTGGCCCATCGGCAATTTGATAAAGATCACAAGAAAAACATTTGACACATTTTATGGATGAATGAAACCAAAATAGAATGCTTAAGTTTAGAAGCATTACACCTGGAGAAAGAAGCACTGCATTCCAGCATCAACCTTATCCAATCAATGAAGCACGGTGGTGGTCGTAACAGGGTTTGAGCTGGTTTTGTTGTTTTCAGCCAGGACACCTTGGCACCATTGATGGAACAATGAATCCTGACTTATAAGGGCAAATTGTAAAGGAAAATGGCAGGTCATCTGTCCATGAACTGAATCTGCATAGAATGGGGGTCTTTTACCAAAAGAACGACCCAAAGAGACAAGTCTTTCTACAGGAGAATGGTTAAAGAAGAGAATAAAAGTTTGGGATTATCCATCTCAAGTTTAGCCTTTAATTGAGCAGAAATGCTGTAGAAGGACCTGACGTAGCTATTCATAGAAATCGTGACGACAAGCCATGTAGTGATCATCTGAAGAACCGCTACCGACTAAGAAACCTCAAGAATGGTTTTAGCAGCCTTGGGGAAAAGTTCACGATGCAGCACGAGACGTGTCCTGTAACTTTTGACTCACCTTGTACAGTTATAGAACGATTTGTATGCAGTTTTTCCCCACACCAGGTTCTGACAGGAAGGGTTCACATACTTTTAACACTCACAGATCACTTTCCTCAGTGACCAAGTATAATATTTTAGGCTGATTTGTTGATGTATTTTCAGAACATCTGATGATGTTAAAATATTAAACATTCTAACGAGCTGAATAATGAACAGCTGAAACAATATAAAAACTAAAACAGCATCACATCCAAACCTCTCTGTGTTTTATACATACAGATGTAACGCTGAGCTCTTTGTCTGGTTTCATCATTAGCAGTTTCTGATCGATGGCTCTCACTGAGCAGAGCGAGCCTGGTTCAGCTCGGAGCTCCAGAGTGGCATTTGATCTAGAAAGCTCTGTCTGAGACGTAAAGCTCAGAGATACCTGAAAGAGACCATGAGAACATTAGACAAGAAGCAAAGTTCTGTTTAATATTAATATGCTTCAGTTTACTATCCAAAAACGTTTCTGAAGTACCTCTGAAGTCCATGAAACCTTCCACTATCTCTTCAGCTCTGCTCTACATTTATCTCCAAATTCACCCCCCCCCCCTCACCCATCACTCTGATTCAATGCCTCATAATGAGAACGTAAAAACAGAGGTCTGTTCTATTACCACGTCCTTAAATCTGGGTTATGTGATTGTTATTAATTGTAATACTTTGCTCAATTTATCTTGATTGATTACACTGGTTAACAGCCAAAATGTTTCGGGCATCAAACCAGTTGTTCTTAACTAATTTTGGGGTGCTGAGA
>JAUZSV010430942.1:0-10293 GCA_034780495.1 Parotocinclus cesarpintoi | reverse complement strand
CAGAGAGAGAGAGAGAGAGAGCTAAAGGGTGAGAGGCTCATCTAGTGCCTCTTTAATTACAGGTTTAATTTTCATTTGCTGTAGTTTCTTCTCTGTCACATGTAAGAACAGGTGAAGTAGTCTTGCTCACCTGGTTTATAATAATCTGCACTATTTAACTGTTGTGGTTGTGAAGGCTCAGCCTCATGTTGTATGCTAGGAGACTTGACTTCTTAGTGCTTTGTTATATACTGCACAAGCCTAGTTAATAAACAGGGTTTTGGTTTACCCTGTAAAACTTTTCAGTGACTTACCTTGTGTTACCAGATATATAGTACATCATTAAAAACTACAGAAGCCTATGTAGACTAAATCCAAAACATGTCTGTTTTGGTACTTGCAGTGTTTTGTCTCAAATGGAATATTGTATGGTACAAAGCCAGAAGCTGCATATGAATTAATATTTAGTTTTTGATCCATTGCAGCTGGTCTTATGCACTGGTATATTTCTGCTGTAATAGTTTAATGTTTATATCCATTGTGTTTCTTTTATTGCTGTATGACATTTTGAGCAATAGTGGAGCAATTGTGGCACCTCACAACCATCTAACCAAATCTTCAAATTCAATCCGGCATTCGTCCTCAACCTGCTGTTTCATGCATTTGGCTCTTACTTTTGTAAAACAGGAGCTCTGTTCTGTTCTGTATCTACATATGGCATACAACTTGAATATAGATCTAAAATTGATATTTCTTTTGTGGAAGGCCCAAGGCTTTGGCCTTGACTTTCTTCATACAGGGCATGGTGACACTTTTGTAATGGCTAGGTAATCTAGTGGCACAGCCATATCTTGATGTAATGTAAAGCAGTGCTATAACGTTGTATTGTTTAGTCCTTGTATTGTTTAGTCATACGTTTTCTTGAACGTTTTTTGCAGAAACATTCATATTTTGACAGCTTTTTTTTCATAATCTCTAATATATTGAGGTCAGTTTCATTTGCAACTCTGTGTTCAATCAGTTTTCCACCCCCATCCTCTCTTTTTTTTCTCCACAGGAAGCCTCGTCCTGTCTGCCAGCTGGTAACCCAGCAAGTAACGCAGCAGTTTGCTTCACCCACTCAACCTAAGAAGGAGAAAAAGGAGAAGACGGATAAAGAGAAAAATGAGAAAGAGCCAACGTTTAAAAGAAATAACAACAAAAAAATGAGGTGACAGTTTTAAATATACTTTTTCAGCATTTGATGTGTTTAAGAAAAAGCCCAGGAACACTATCAGCTGAAACTGTTTGTTTAGACATGGTAGGAAATGAATGGAATTGAGTCCATATCTACAGCTTTTTTATTCCGCTATAAATCATGTTCATAACCCTTTTTGGTCTTTAAGTGTTTATTGTAATTTTTTGGCCAAAAACTTTAAATTAAACTGAACCTTGGAGCAATGGAAGAAGGTTGTCTCATCTGATAAGTTCAGGTTTTTTTTACATCAGGCACATCTGCACTGTGCGAACAAGACAAGCCAGAAATCTGTTGTCATTAAAGACAACATAACAACAAAGTTATTTCACACAAACTACTGTGTAGAAGATGAAGATAAGCTCAAACTTAAATTTGTCCACAACAAGCTTAAAACAGCCGAGGTACTGGCACAAGAGCCCACTTCTTAACCGTAACAGAATCATTCTTCAAAAAAGGGCTTTAAGATAAGATGAGCAGTAGATGTCAAGGCATTACAAATTTTGTCACCAGTTACATTCTGAAAAATATTGTGCCAGTTCAGGCGACAGTTGGGTTCAAACAACTTTTGAATAGACCACTTTTGAACCCATGATACATACTGCCAGAATCAATCCCAGATAATGTAGAGATAATTTTTTCACTATAACACGTCCCCAAGTTTGATACATACCATTTACCTAATTAGTGTGTTTACTTGGACTTAATAATCTGATAACTCAAAACCACTTGAGTAATCAGATAATTTGAACCCTCTGGGTTTATTTGACTTGTACAGTAATTGGAATCCTTCTTTGCAACCAGCCAATAATCTCTCAATTATTTATTTGCTTGAGTGTATATGGAGTCTCCACAAAGTGTTTAATAGCCATTTCTTTACCGTGTTTAATTCAGGGGTTGTTATATCCTGTAAGGAAAAAGGCCCTGTCACAGTCAATGGGAAAAAGAGACAAAAATAAAGCAAATATTTAGAACAGGTAGACCTGGCAAGGTTAGGAAATCAGATATGGGTTTGCATACTATGAGTAATCTGGTTACTGTGGTAACAATACACATTGTTCATGCTCATTTACATGCATAAAGCAGGGTACCTACGGATCTTTAAAAAGGTCTTACATTTAGTTTTCTATATTTTTTTAAGGTTTAAACATTATTTAAGGTCTAAAAATGTCTGAAATTTTAGGAGGGGAGGTATTAAATTGTAAAAAGTTTTATTTTACAGACATTTTGTATATGGACGTCAGACCGCATACAGTACTTTCTGTCCAACGGGGGGAATGAGGGTTCTCTGTCTACAAAATTTGAAAACTTGAAGAACATAAGGATTATTCCTCCACTATGTGTTTTAGCATGTCTTTAGATACCTTTGTGGTTTATAGGTAACAAGGTTGTAAAAACGGCTTTGTAAAGATTTATTTACAGTGTACTTTTATGTTTATTTATTAAGTTATTTATTATTTGAAATACAGTTATGTTTCCCAAGGTGGACTGAATTTCGTATTTCAAGGGCCTTGTACTAAGCCTTGTTGAATAAACTAGGAAAGCATCAGAACTGCAGCTTGGAACAGTGGAGGAATTATAATTTAATATGGTGTTACTACCATGGTGAGATCTAGTTAAATATATAACCCTGTTTACTAGATTACAGTGTACCTATATTTTCTAATTACATATATATGGGCATCCATGACAACATCATTCAGTAACATGGTAACCTTCAGCTGAGGTCCTTAGACACATTATTAGTAGAATAAATAGTTGTTTATAAATATCAGGACACATTGATATGGTAAAGTTATCTGAATGTGTTTTTAACTCTCTTTTATTTCTTTCATCTAGGCCCAGATTAAAAAATATAGACCGGAGCAGTGCTCAGCACCTGGAGGTGACTGTAGGAGACCTGACTGTTATCATCACAGACTTTAAGGAGAAAAGCAGGCCATCGTCCAGTTCCTGTTCCAGTGCTGCTTCAGTCGACCAGCAAACCAAGAATGGCTTAGGGACCGAAAATAACGACAGGGGGTTCTCCCACACCACCTCGCACCACGCAGAGACTTCCTCACTCAACGGGGAGACCCATTTATAGCTTATTCTGTAGCAGCCCCCTTTTCCTCCACCACGTCCCAGCGCTCTCTTTGCACCTGACCATGAACATGAGACCATGAGGTTTGTATGGAAATGCCAAGACTTGACAAATGAAATGGACTGCACAACTAACCAGCATCACCTGCAGGATTTAAGACCAGAAACTTTGAGGACCAAACACTGCTGGCTTACTGGTGGTTACGACATGCAATAGGTCAGCTGAACTGTTCAAGCTTGAGTTTGATGTTGATAATTTGGGACAAACACACATATTACTTGCTGTACAGCACAAAGATATTGGAGTAGTATTATACATCAAAAATGTTGTATTGTCTGTTTTTTAGACATTGAGAGCCATCGTCTAATCTGCTGTTGTGCCATTGTTTGTTTAATTGATGTTTTAGGAGCAACAAGTGCAGCATGGGGAACCAAATGTTACTACTTTTTCTATTTGTACTGCTTTCTAGTTATTGATTATAACAAGGGATTTTTTTCTCGCTTGTTTATTGCACCTGCTGTCACTTGTTGCTACTATTTGCATTTGTCAGTATTCTGACACCCTCTTATTTTGTCTTGTTTTTTTCCATAACATTTAATGTCCAATTTTGAGAAATATTATTTGATTTTTAATTTGTCGTGTTAATCAGATAAACTGTAATAGTTCATACCATCTCTGTTTTTCGTTCTACAGTAATTATCAGTGGTATATAAATATATTGAAGTATTGGAATATCTCTTAATAAAACCTAATATTTAGACTCTTTTAATTTTTGTGCCTGGTTGGCTAGATTGTGGTGTCATAACAACACAAAGCACATGCCATACTAGTTGTAAATAGCAACGTTTGAGTTCATGATTTAGTTTGTCTCTGTGTCACCTCTTACTTTGTCTTGTAACTTAACATTTTGTAAGTGTCTTAGTGCAGCATGTACTGTTTTTAAAACTATGCTGCATTTGGGTTCTCCAGAGTACAATGCAGAATGAGTTTGCTTTATGTTACCCATAATCCTTGGTCTTTAAGCATAGCAGTTTGTGTGTCATTGACCCATGATGTTCTGTTAGTTTGTTGAATTTAACAAAATGAAGTCTAAAACTGAACTTGTACAAAAGTTTGGCCTTGTAACCCCTGCCAGTGCTGCACAACTCAGAAGTGTTAGAGAACATCCCTTATTGGTTAAGTTGGTAAGTTGTTTTCTTCTTTAAAGACCTTTTTCCATAAATACCATTAGTGATATACCCGAAGCACCCATTCTTTAATTTCAACATATTTTAGTACTCAATTTCAAAATGCCTGTGACTTACCAGTATTGTTGTGATCATGGGAAGGACTTTTACATGCTCAGTTCATCATTAGTCCTATATGTCTAATTTTCCTACAGCTTTATTTGCACACCGGAGCAGTCCGGGTTTGTCAGAGAGTTTGGAAATGTCACAGAATGTTTACTGCTCACAGAAATTAGGGGATATTTCATTTAGAATTTTTATGAACAGTGTATGTAAGGAATTTTGTTCAACCGACTTGCATTACAGACTAATCATTCCAGAGATACTCTGGCAAATGGTGCAAACAGATATAAATGTTGGATTATTGTAAAACTTTGCATACAGTTATATCTCAGGGAGATATGTAAATGATTACAGTTGTGGTCGGATTGCAGCTGGGGGCCGATGATCCAAAACTGCATTTTGCCACGAGGGGGTGTAAGTGTGCTGCCCTCATTCTCAGATGCTACCTTTGGGTAGTGTACCTCTTGGTGAGAGATTGTTGGCTGCAATGTACTCAAATAACTTTTTGCCTAGTATCAAGCTTTGAGGAGGATTAATTATTATTAATTGTCGGCCATTTAGGAAATTCTGGTGTTCTAGGTGTTAGGTGGTGTCGGGAGCAGTGAGAGCTTGCACACACATCGCACAGGCTCCTCACGGCCCAGACAGACCACCAATAGAGATGATAATTTGATCCACCCCTATACCTGGTGCACCCCTTTACACCCCTGTGTCTTTTCAGGTGCTTAGCAGAATGAAATTTTAACGTCCTGCCATTTACAGCCTGCCTTCATTTACAGTGGTTATCCAACCACTGAGTTCTGTTTGGGATCTGACGATAATCAGGTTGGAGTAGGGACACCTCAGGGTGAGTGCTCTAATCCTGCTTTTGTTGTGGAGCAACACACCACACTACCCCAACTGCTGGTGTGATGGATGAGGAGATGGGCTTAGATGCACCAATGTGTTCAGAATACCATAAGGAACCTGTTTGCCCCAGTGCTCAACATCTTATCTTGTATTCGGGCTAGAGGTGGCCCAACAGGGTGCTAAAGCATCCTGTCAGTTGTACAGTTTTTCCCAACACATTTCTACATTTTGTCAGTGTTTAAAGTTGGCAGGCTACACTTCTGGTTCTTTCAGAAGTGGACTTAACCCGCAGCAGCTGTAGAAAAATCCTGCCCATTTAAAAACGAAACTTACTTAATACTGAAATCTGTTCTCGTTTTGCCTTACAGCATTCAGGTAGGAAGAAAAAAAGCATCACTTTGGATGGATGTGCAATCCTGAAAGGTGAACCAGCTCCACATCAGTTGCCTGTCTAGCAGAGGGTGACGCTTTTCATTAGAATTTGGGTGTACAAGACAGCCTTCACTAATTATAATTACTAAATTGTTCATAGTTTCAGATTTCACAGAATGAGTGCAATTAATCTTTGCTTGTACAGCTAATTAAGACTTTCAGTAAAAATATGATATTTACAGTATCTAGACTGCTAAAGTACACTACATCTACTGCTAGGATAAGACTTGGTTGTTTTTGGTGGCACCACAAATTGTCTTGGAACCTGTGTGGAAAGCTGGATGTGTTGCATTTAGACACCTTTAGCCAGAGAGACTTCACTGATACAATATCACAATCCAAGCAATTGTGTTAATGGCCTTGTTCAATGATCCAACTGTGGAAGTCTGGCAGAGCTGGGTTTTGGACCAGATAATGGTACCCTAAGTGCTAGTCCACCACGGTCCCATGCAATGTTTTTAGGAGGAGATACACTGAAGAATCAAAAGAATGTGAGCAGAACATAAAAATAGGTCCAAGCAAGAGGATAATAAACAGATCAAGCAGCTAGGGCTGGTTTTACTGTAAGGCATGAGCTCTGGAAGCTAGTAAGGCCATGCACAGTCCTGAAAATGACGAGGTCTAAACAGATCATAAAGAAAGACAGTCAGTCCATTCCTCAGTGACTGTTACTAAGAGTGGAATGGACTAAAAAAATGTATAACTTAGGCATATCTTAGCATTTTTGCCATTTTCCCCTCCAACTTGGCTGCTACCTTCCAAAAAGATCAAGCTTATTCAGACTTTAGAAGGGCCAACTTGTGTAAGTGAAAGACAAGGTTCCACGAAATACTTGTCACTGTGGCCTATAGAGGCTTTTTTAAAGATTCCTTTTATTTTTTAAGAATGCATACAAATATACTGTATCTTCTGGTTGCCTTCTAATAAATAGACCATTCATAGTCATTATATCATTGCTAAAACAATGCTATATCTAATCTAATTTTGGCCCAAGATTACTGCACAGTACTGTAGATACAGAGATGTGTTTTTCCTTGTCTTTGTCACCTCTGGCTTGCTCATTTCTGAGGTCAACAGACCTTTTTTGTTTGTGCCATGTTACATATCCACAAATGTGTTGTGAAGATCAGACAGATACATACTTTACTTTAAACATAAGTGCCCATTTCAACATGATTTGGTATGCCATTAATTGAAAACACTTTCAACTTTTCAACTTCAAATCAACTGCTAATAATAGGAGTGCACATACGTTTACTGCTCACAGATATGTAATATTTGATAATTTTGCTCAATAAATAAATTACCAAGCAGATTTTTAAACTCATTTATTTAATTGTGGTCTCTTTACATACAGGGCTTGTGTGATCTAATGATGTTTTAGGTCATATTTATGCAGGAATACAAATATTCAAAACCATTATTTAAGCACAGCACTGTCTGTAGCATAAAAAGAGTAATTAAATAAGAAAACAGTACCAATACCAAATCAATCCCAAATTCCAAACCCCAAAAGCGTGACAACTTGGCGGAGCAAATCCATATAGAACTAATAACAACAGAAGACAATTAGGCATTACAACTTTTCATACAGTAATACTAAAATAGTAAACAATTAAGAAAATGTGTCTGTTATGTAGCCTTGCAATAAATAAGATTAATGTTTCTATTGTTTGTGTGCTAAATGATAAAGTACATTTTATATTGCAAATCAAGGAATATTAGAAACCTACAGGGACAATGGAAGTAGGGCTTTTGTGCAGTCTTTCTGTTTCAGGTAAGGAAAGAAGGTTTTCCTTAAAGTCCCAAGTTCATGAATGCCAGCACCAGAAGCAGCAGTGATACAGCACAGAAAGACTGACAGCTTAGCACAGCTCCACCTGTGGGACAACACAACTCATCAAATCACAATGTTGGGAGTGAAGTGCATTCTGCTTCAGTTCAGTTGGATTACAGTTTTCCAATTCCATAACATGAAATGATCTAAAGGTCACTGGTTTTTAAGCTAATGCTATTTCACAGACTAATTTTGAGGCTTCTGGGATGAAAAATGCATAATGTATAGAATAAGTATTCACTATAAAATAAAAATATTGGACAGGTAATGCAAAACACATCACAGAAATATTAACTGATCAGTACTTGTACTGATAATTACATTTGTGGTTTTAAGTGAGTTTTCAAATAGTAGCTAGTAACTAGTTTAATAACTAAATTATTTAATAAATTGTAAATTATTTTTAAACCACAATTTTTAACCCATAATCTCTATACCCATAGTCACTAAGCTTTTGTTTTAGGTCTTATATTGTTGGGTACATTTTGTTTAAAGGAAACCTTGGTTTAAAACAAATATTAAAGTGGTGTCCATCGCCTTTAAAAAATTAAAATAAAAACAACAAATTGTTTAAACAATGCTACAAGGCTATAGAAATTCAAGAAAATGTTCAATAAAGAAATAATTAATGGGTATAATTTATTTGCAGTGTAGCCATGACAGATTTGATGGGGAGGTACACACTCAAGGATATTCCATCTACCAGTAAACAGAATGCATATGACTAAATAACATGTTGGCTTTTTGGTATATTTCAAGAAAATCATCTGGATATTTAGAGTAATTGAACAATATTAAGACCACAATTGAATGCCTTTGCTTTCATGGTCTAATATGTATCTACTTTTGGTAGCTTGCATGGTTGGAAGTGGCTGCTAACACTACCTTGTTTGCAGTGTGGCTGACTTTCAATTAAACCATGTGCCCAGTAAAATAGGTCTGATGTCTACATGAGTCCTTTCCCTGGCACATTAAACCCCCCTCCTCATAAAATAATTAGACATATCTGTGGGGGAGGGGCGATACAAGTGAGTGAGTGACAGTTTGAATAATGGTAAACGCAACGGTTAGCAAACAACAAAGCAGACGTCAGTCAATATGTCAAAAAGATCTAAGCCCTTATTCTGGAGTCCAGTTGAAGACATAAAAAGACTGAGTTACTGTAATGTAATGAATGTATATACTACTTTATCTGTTGCATAATTGCAGTATCTAAAAAAAGTGTAAAGTAGTCCATATACAGCTTTTATAACAGTGTAAATTTGCTGTGCCCTCAAAATAACTCAACACACAACTATTAATGTCTAAAATGCTGGCAACAAATTATGTACCGTATTGCCTTCTTGGTATCATGTGACTCATTAGTGTTCCAAGGTCTCAGGTGAGAATGGATCTGTGTTGTTTAATGTTTTTGAATGATTAATGTGCTGTGTTCTCTCATGGCCTGTAGTGGATTGCTCTGAAATACCCAAGCATAGCCATCTACGTGGACACATGCAGAGAGTGCTACGAGGCCTATGTCATCTACAACTTCATGATCTTTCTGCTGAACTTCCTGGCCAAGCAGTATCCCAGCTTGGTGGTGATGCTGGAGGTGCAGGAGCAGAAGAAACACCTACCACCTCTCTGCTGCTGCCCGCCATGGCCCATGGGAGAGTGAGTGGCATTTTGCATTGATGTCCCCAGGCGGGTTGTGCACCATTCAGATACTGCAGTGGATCTGCTCAGTTTGGGCTCGTGCTGGGAGCAGACATTGTGGGTTAATGCTGTTCTTTGGCTGGCAAATAAACAATCTGTTAAAGATGAGGAAGTGTGATAAATATTGACAGTCCTACATAATAATTGTTGCTTTCAGTTCAAGTTGATGGGTGTGAACGTGTACCCTGTGGTGGTAGAAAGATTTTTTTATTGGTAGAAATTAGGCTGTGCTGATTCTACAGCATTTCTGCAACCACAAATAATACAGTATGAATCCAATATATTTGATGTTTTGTTTCCAGGGTGCTGTTGCTGAGGTGTAAGCTGGGTGTTCTGCAGTACACTGTAGTGAGACCCGTCACAACAATTATCGCATTGTGAGTATCCACTGTTCTTTTTGTGTAGCACTGGCACTATATTATATTAAAGTAGTGAGCGGTCGAGTGAGCGGTCGAGTGGGCGGTCGAGTGGGCGGTCGAGTGGGCGGTCGAGCGAGAGAGAGAGTGAGAGCGAGAGCGAGAGTGTGAGTGAGTAAGAATGGGATTACGGTCTGAACATCTGTGCAGTAAATAGATACAGTGCATCCGGAAAGTATTCACAGCGCTTCACTTTTTAGACATTTTGTTATGTTACAGCCTTATTCCAAATTGTATTAAATTAATCTTTTTCCTGAAAATTCTACACAAAATACCAAAAAGAATGAAAAAAGTTTTTTTGAGAGTTCTGGAAATTTATTTAAAATAAAAAACTAAGAAATCACATTTACTTAAGCATTCACAGCCTCAAGTATTTTTGAATATGATGCCACAAGCTTTTCACACCTATCTTTAGGCAGTTATGTCCATTCTTTTTGCAGAACCTCTGAAGCTCCATCAGGTTGGATGGGAGATGT
>JAUZSV010430931.1:0-10293 GCA_034780495.1 Parotocinclus cesarpintoi | reverse complement strand
CAGAAAAATGCATTTCCCATACTGTACCAACATTAGTTAAGACCACTGGTACTCCAGGGTTTCATGAAATGTTATTTCTAATAATCTGTTACAGTCTTCTGTCCTGCCTATTCTGTCCTCACTATTATCAATTACAACAGTCTAGATCTCAGACAGTTTTTCCATTCATCATTTCACAAATATCATCACATATCACCTTATATATATATCATCAGCTCATAATCAGCACAGAATGATAGATGAAGCCTGCGGTCAGTCATCAAATCCACGAAGCAAAAACAGTGCAGGGGGAGAAAAATAAGTGGACAGTGAACTTGCTGACATCAGCAAACCCAGTCATGCCTACACTGACCTGCTGCAGTGAACAACACAAATTACACTGTTCCACTATACTGTTCAAATCTACAATGTTTGCATTGGCTTTGTCACAGCTAGCGAAAATGTATCATGTATCATGTACTGCTGGAATAATGTATAAAAAATATGCAATAGATCTCTCTAGTCTGAGCCCATTATCAAAGATTTTCTCTATGAATTTAGGACAAAACTACCTATTAAAGAATACAGTATATAACATTCCTGTTCTGTTCAAATAAGTGTTTAATTCATGATATTGACAGTTCCCTTAAAACTGCATCTAAAGTAATTTTGTTAACAGTTTTATAACTTTGCCATATTATACCTTTAAGCAACTAATTTTGTACTGATTTTTTTAATATAGTATCCAATTATTTATGAGCCAGTCAAATCTGACGATCAGACCAGTTAGTCCAGAAATGTTCAGATCTATCATAAAATTCACATGGCATCTCAATTTTGTTTATTTATACAGCTAGCTAGATCTTACCAAAACACCACAGACTACAAATAACAGTCAATGAACTAATATAGCTCAAATATTGTATTAATGCACATGTTCCAGACAAACTCACAAAGTCAAGTCAAATTTATAAGTACTTTTTACTTTACTTACTTCTTACCAAGTCACAAACATTTTTCAATATTGCATTTTCTTTGATGTACACAAAACACAGAGAGATGATTGAATCTAAAAATGCACCACATCCAATATTTTTGCAACTATGATTGACTGAACAATACAAACATATTTTATTTTATTATTACTGTGTGTGTTTATTTAACATATAACTGTATTGGTGGTGCCTATTTTTTAAACTGAAAAAAAGAAACCCTGTGATAATTATTTCTGATTGTAATTCAGCATTATAGAACATCCATGCTATTAACCATAACTGTCTTACAGTGGTTGCATTATCTTTGCATTAATTATCACTATCTTAACTAAGATTCTATCACCAAAAAAAGTCCAAGGCCTACTATGCCCTCATTCCTCACATATGAGCCATGATCAACCATGCACACAATGTTAAGACCTCTGGGAATGTTGGGTGTACCAGGCCGCTCGCCCTGTAACCAAGGATACATCCATCTCTGAGCCCCAATAACCTTTTATAAAACAGAGTGGGAATGACTTAATTGGTTTTTAAAGTCCCAGAATCAGCAACAACCCTTTGTTTAACATTTACACATAAACTGAATGTACTGCTCTCAAGGTTTTATAATTATAATACATCATATTGTTAAATATTGCCTGTTAAATATTTGTAATATTGTTAAATGTTTTCTGAATCTGTATATGTTTCTATAATGATACATAATTGTACAAGCTTTAAGGGTTAATTCTGGGAAATATATATAAAATGGCATACAACAGCATTCTAAAACAATTTGTTTTTACAATCTGATTCATATAACCCTGTGTTTAACCCCATCTAACACATTTGGGATGAATAGGAATGCCAACTGTGAACTTTGATCTTCTCAAATGCTGAAAGGAAGGACATTCATGCAGTCATGTTTCATACCCTAGTAGATATGGTTTAAAGGGGCTGTTGTCAATGTGTATTATGGCTTGTATATAAGCACGTATGGATGTGATAATTGGGATGGTGTCAGTTAAGCAGTTATGGAACTAGTCTGTCTGCCTAAATGTTAAGGGTTTATGTCCCAACAATGGAAAGCTGCCACTTTGAACAAGGCCCCTATCCTTCAATTATTTGGGCAATATATTGTAAAATGTTACCAGTTGTAAGTCACTGGATAAGGGCATAGCTGGCACTGTGAAGCATCCTCACAGACTGCTGCAACATAATGATAAGTTAACCTGTTAAATGTAGATATATGGGTACGTACTATAGCCTAGGATTTCCAAAATGCAGCTCCGTATCTCTTCGTTTATGCTACTAAATTGGATTTTTACGTTTTCTTTGTCATGAACTTCAGTTACAGATTACAAACTAACTCAGCCCCAAGTTAACACTTACATCCCAGCTTTAGTGATTTAGTTCCGGGTTTTATGCAACTACAGCAGTCATATAAAGCTTTTACATAAGCATTTTGCCTTCAGAAGGACTTACCTGTGACTGTCCAATTTCTGGTTAGTAAACATAATAAAAGACAAATTAGCATTGCCTTGAATATGTAACATTTAAAAGGGAAGCGAAATACTTTTACTATTTGTGAAGGTGTGTGAAAATCCACAGACCATGCCTTAAGGAGATTATTTCCTTCTGCTTCTGCACATTTGCTCATGATTGATTTTCTTTATTCACATTTTATATTCTAATTCTCTCCTGAAGATATTCTGCAGAGGAGCCACCAGCAAAAATGCAATTTATTTCTGACCAAGCACATGATAGTAGGCGCTGATAGTGTCAGGGGCACATGTGAAGAGCACTGGGATGGCACCAAACAGCCTGCTATTTATGTATGGAATATAAATAAAATATTTTGTGTGCTATCTACCAGAAAGTTGGCCTTTTCAAAGTAATGCACAATTAAAACTTCTTTATTGCACGCTTTGATGGTGCGGTCACTCCCATGTGAATCTACCAGTGAACCCTATTAGTTTCTTTCTTTCTTTCTTTCTACTAGAAAGTCTAGTTTGTATTGGTTTGCAGCAGCCAGACTTTTGTAAGCTTAACTCTTATGTTTTGAACAAATGATTGCAGTAGCACACTTCAGTATTGAGTACTGATAAATTTATCAAAGGTATACTCTCATGACACACAGAATAAAACTTGGACATATATCTCTGGTGGTGGTGGTGATGTGTGTGCAAGCATCAGTGTTTCACTTGGTCCTGTTAATATGGATTTATTTGGCTGATGCGCAGTAATTTCTCAGGCTGACGTAAGGGCATTTTACACTGTCTGTGCTGCTGGCTTGCACCTCTTGAAGTCTGTGAGTGGATTAATGGCCACCTGTGTGGACCCAGACACCAAACACATTCTCTCTAGCCAGATAATTCTGCCTGTCTTTGCTTTATTGATCCTTGCTTCTCACAAGTTCACAACATCCGCATTCTTGTTGCTCTGTTTGACAGGACAGAGAGTGTTACTTTTAGGATGAAATCAGCGGGAGAGAGAAAGCCATAATTCTGCAAGGAAATCACCAGGAGAAGATTGATGTCCACAGAATATTTAGTGGGCAGGTGAATTAGCCTTGTAGCATTGGAGATGCAGAGGTAAGTATATCTCAATATACTCCATAGTGTTTCTGTCAGTAGGAGGACACTTCCAGTAGTTCAGCTTCAGCCACTGCTGCATGCTGCACTTGTGAGCCTATTACATTCTGATTACGAAGGAATGCTGTTTTGTTCTATTAAGCTATGTAAATTCCCAAAGCATTTGCTGTGATCCTTTTTTTCCACTATTCTATTTTTTTTCTTTGTGACTTACTTTTGCTAATTTTTGTCATATTTATAGTCACTTACATTTTCACTATATTTTGGTCAATTACGATTATATGTTATATTATACATAATATTGTCCATATTGAGATAATATATTAATTTCAAAAAGTTTTGTGAATGGCACAAATTTTGCCTTCCACAAAAGTACATTATATCATATAATCATATAATTATATCCATTCCATACATTTTTGTTTTACTTTTTATTGATACATGCAAATACTGAATATTTACAGTGTTGACCCTTCTTTTTTAAGACTTTTGCAATTTGCCTCAGCATGCTGGACCCATTCCTGCCTAATCAGTGCTTGGAGTTGATCACAGTTTCTGGGTTTTTATTTGTATACCCTTTTTCTTCATTTTTAATGTTTTGTTCACCGAGCTACTTGCTTATCACCTTTGCTTTATAACATGGTGCTTCATCATGCTGGAAAAAAAAGCATTGTTAATTGCTCCTGATCGTTGTATGATTCAGTCATTACATTATCCGTTTAGCCTGTATTCGTTTACTGTATGATTAATTGTGTGAATATCATATTAAAGTGATACATGTATGTAAAGTAATTTCTGGCCTCATATGAGGGAATCCAGTTAAATAAATGATACGTATTGAAACCTTTTGCTTTCAATATCTAGTGTGACCCAATTGTGCAATAATAATTTCTGATTAGTCCCGCACATCAGCTTGGATATATTTTGGGACGTTGGTTGATTTCCTCACTTGAACTGCTTACTTTTCAATTTAATTCACAGATAAAACCTTCAAAAGTTCAAACAGTCTTCAGACCTATCCACATAATCTTTAGCAATATTTTTGCAACATTATTTAAGGAGAACAGTAGATGTATCCTTGCATGCTTATGGTGGACTATTGAATGCTAACATTAGCCAGTGAGAGAGATGCATTGAGTTAGAATTTACCTTGTTAACCATGAGCGCTATTACACCGAAGAGCTCTTTGTTAGCTGACCACTCCTGTGGAGGGCAACAATAGCCTTATGTTTCCTCTATGTGTACATACATATGTGGAGTGGTATAATGTCCCATTGATTAAAAATGCCTTCATATCAACTCAAATTTCACCTTCAAATTATCTGGTTATCCCAGAGTTTCAAATATGCTTACCTGAGATTTCAGCCATCTAACTATGTCTTGAAACGTATCCCCTTACAGATAAGGGAGTACTTTTGTAGAGCAGATGACCTGTCTGCAAGTATTATGGAAGACAAATCACAAAATCCTAAATAGCTCAATTTTTGTCATTCAAGAATTGCTCCTGGAGACTGTACTGCATGAAAAACTCATTTTTACAAGTGTTATGCCTGGAACCTTGTATTGAATTTTTTTAACATATTACATAACACTTCACAGTACACTGGGATACCCATAACTTCAAAGACTCTCTTTCTGTTTTCAGAAAATGGTATACCACAGTGTCACTTGGCATGTGCATATTATCCTAACCATCCCAATCAATAACCTGTGCAGTTAGGGCTGTATGAAGCAATGTGTGGCAAACTTAATGACACATTCCTGTTTGCATGGTGAGACATGAAAATTATTCATTGCACCAATTCAAAACCTTAAAAGATATAAAAACAAATTAACAATTTAAATCAGCACATTATATTGTAAATCTGACCTCAGTAAAATGAACCATATATAAAAATATCCCACTTCTTCTTGTGCATAGTTTATGCAGAAAAAAGACACAGAAATGCATATGTCTAAGATTTAGTCATTTAACTAATTTATTTTTTAGTTTTATGTACAGTATGGTTTCTACAGTATATGCTCATTAAAAAAAGTCTAACCAAGGACTGGTGCTGCAAATTTATTTAACCTAGATAAGCTACATGCATTATATGTTTAACAATAATTTTTAAACTAATTTTTTAACTTTCCCGTGACCCTGTTCAGGATTAAGTGGATGGGAAGGTACATTAATGAATAAATTCTTTGAATAATAATAACCCTTACAGAAACATTAAGGCCTTGCATATCCAATTTTTGGGCTCTAATAATGATAAGCATACTGAAAACAACAACAACAACAATAATAATAATCCTTATAAAATCCTTATGGAAACAATACATCAATTGCACCTTCGGTGCTTGGGTCCTAACGATAACGAGGTGTTCTTGGTTTGCATAAGCATAATTTTTAGATTTCATATTTTCAACTTTTTAACTTGAATTGTCCATCCATCCATCCATTATGTTACGCTTAATCCACACAGGTTCGTGGGCCAGCCGGTGCCCACCCGGCAACTCTGGGTATAAGGGCAGAAACAACCCTAGACAGCATGCCAATTCATCGTAGGGCACACACACACACACACACACACGTACACACACACACACACATTCATGCACACAGTTACACACTAAGGGCCACTTTTACAGACATCAATTACTGTGGGAGGATATTGAACAATAAAAACAACATTAAAACAATGTTTTACAATAAAAAATCTTTGTTAAAAGAGTGAATTTGGGCGATAATAACATACTTCATATATGCAAGTGCTACTACATGCTTCAGTGCTAGATAAAAAAACCTAAATGTTTTCACATACTATATGATCAAAATCAAATGCATTAAGAAATTGCCAAAATGGCCCCAGGTCTGTTAACAGGTCTAGCCCCAGGGTTACCAAGTGACATAATGTAAACAATAAAAATCTCAGCAATAGAGAAACTGTTGAGCAATGTGTGCAATATGTCGAATTAAACGACATCAAGATTGAAATAACTCTTGGAAACAAAACAAAATCCAATATATTCCTGGATCAAAGTTGGGCTTTGCTTTGCTGAAGTGCAGTGCTTGTAAACAGCAAAGCTTTATATAAAATAGCTGTTTACAGTGCTTAGGGCTGCGCTCATATTGCACATCTTTACTCTGCAAGTCACACTAGGAAGAATAAAATGCAATCATTATACAGGCTCAAAGAAAAACATATACAGTTCAAGAGCAAGAAGGCAGGGACATCCCTGTCACTGTTAATGCAGTAAAAGTAACTAGAATTTAACTCTAATTCTCCAGTTTTTAAATACCAGAATAAACTAAATAACTGCCTTGGTTGAACATTTTGCCATGTTAATCTTATCATAAATCAGTTGTACAACCCCAAATCTGAAAGCAAGGACAGTATGAAAATGCATGTAAAACATAGCGTTATTTACATTTACTTTGACTTTTATTTAATTGCAGCCAGTATGAACCTCATATATTTCGTGCTTTTGTCTGCTGAACTTTGGTCAACATTTCATTGTTTATAAACATCCAACCACAACACAGTCCAAAATGTTAGGATGAAGGCAATTTAGAGCTAGTAATAAATAAAAAATAATAACAATGTGAATTTAAGCAGGTTATATTAACAGGTGATTGCAATCATGATTTGGTACAAAGGCAGAATCCAAGAAAGGCTGAGTATTTGATGAGCAAAAACAGCTAAAGGATCTTTTTGTCAACAAATGCCTGACAAAATTATTGAAATGCTCAAATATACATCAAAGAAAGACTGGAATGAATTTGCATATTTCTCCCTCTCAAGTGCATAATATCATTAAACAATTCAAGGAATCAGGAAGATTTCAGTGCATAATGATCTTCAATTCCTCACATGGAACTGCATCAAGAACTGTCTTTCAACAATAACTGATCTAACCACATGGCTGTAAAAGAAGAGGCCTATGACCCTGTGCTGTTACAAATCTTAAGATGAGCTGGAAGTCTCTTCTCATAACATTTATGTCAATTTGCAGAGCCTTAAAAATGACCTCTTAAAGCCAAGCTAGTTACATTTGCAGAAGAATCCTTTGTCTCATATTGTGAGCAAATAAATGCTACCCTTTTCAGAAAAGGAAACGTTGATGGCATTACTTAGAGGTGGGAGGAAGTCACACATGTGCAAGTCATAAGCAAGTCTCAAGTCTGAAGCTCTACATGCTTCAGTCAATCTCAAGCAAGTCCCAAGTCACTGTGGAAAAATTCAAGCAAGTCAAGTCAAGTCCCTGCTATAAGTCAAGCAAGTCTCAAGTTAAGTCATTCAAATTATTATGCCCTAACTTGCTAATGTTCTGTTAGCCACTGATTAGCATTAGCTTAACAGACACAGTCACTTACCTCTCTCTATAGGTTTTGAAATAGCGAATGAAGTTTGAAGTTGTGGTGGTCGTGTCGCTGATTTTGGTACTGCAATCTCTGCACGTTGCTGGTAGCTTTTTGTTCTTCTCATCGATACAAACATTTAATAAAAATACAAACAATTCATCAAGCAAGTCTCAAGTCCTTAAAATCACGACTGCAGTGATAGGACTTAGACCCTTAAACACTTTCAGCTTTGTTTCTTATGTATGCTTAATAAAACACAACAGCAGACAAATTTTGTAGCTAAGAACAGATGAAGACCATCAGTCTATTTTAGCAAGAAACATTTTCTATCCTTCTCTCATCTTCCTTAATTAACCTGTCCAAAGCAATTTTCTGTAATTAAAGTATTTTGTAAATCAGACTGAATTGAAAGAACAAAAAAAAAAAAAAAAAAAAAAAACCACAGATACAAAAGTTAAAACAAAATTATTTGGCTACAGAATTGAAACATAAGTGCTTAATTTAAAGCCTTGTGATGTGTCTCAACCATACACAGTGTGAATGTAAGTATGGAAATAAGTCCACATATAATCGAAGAATTTAAATGTATCACAAATTACCACAGGCATTGGATTTACCTGCTCATCTGTGTTTGCAGCAAGTTAAAACAAAGTGATGTATTTACATGTTAAAGGATGCTTTTGGAGGGCTGTAATTATCTTCAGCATGCCATGCTATTTACTTATCCTTAATTTATTTTCAGCAGGGGAAACACGGCCAGCCCACAGACATCCTGCCAAGCCCCAGTTAAAATTTCCAGTTAATTGAAACTCACATTTGCATGAAAAAATCTAATACTCATTTGCATACATGTGCTGATAAAAAAGATAACTGCTAGTATTTGTTCTCTGTATCCTGTCAGAGCCTGCCTGCTAATTTCTAAATGGGATAAACAGGAGATGATGTATTTAGCGCACTAATGTACACACTGCATCAATGTAAATGTGTACACTTAAATGCACTTATGTTTGCATTTTTAATCTTCAGTAACAGCTGACTATTAGAAAACGGAAGTTTGAGGGCAGTTAAACTAAACTTTGTATGGTCTATTTAAAAGGAACTTACACTTACACTCTACCAGTGTACTGTGGGTTGTTTTGTGAGATTACGTTTGGGATAATTGGCTATTATATGGGTGTTATCCATTTAGATTCTAATTCTTCTTATCGATTTCAGTTCTTATTGATTTAAAAATGGTTAAAAGCTTTTTTCTCTCTGTCTACTGGTAAAAAAAACCTAGGAACACTATTCTCTCATACTGGTGTTAAGTACACTCTACTGATGAAGTGATGAACATGATAAGTATAATAGGTTTACATGAATGTAAAACTGTTTGCATTTGGATCACAGGATTAACATTTTAAGACATGAAGATTACTTATCAATAGTAGTAAGAGTAATTATTTTCTTAGGTCATTGTTTGAGTACATTCAGCCAAAACATTATTCACGCTAAGTGTTTTAGACTGTATATATATATATATATATACAAACACACACATGCACACACACACACACACACACACACACACAAATAGGCTTATCAATTCCAGGAGGAATCAATTACAGACCCAATTGTAGGTTCCCTCCACTACATGCACCTAATTAATGCATTGCACCTCACAGGAGGACACTGGGCTTTCAGCCCCTAGACATCCACCCCCAACTCCCCCAGTATCTCGTCCCCAAAAACATGATAAACGACTTTGATTTAAAAGGATGCGCTGTGGGTTCAACCTGGCCAAGACATCTGACAATTTTGTTTGATATCACACTATGAATCTATGAAACTATCATCGGCCAGAAATTCCCACTGAACCTATAAACTGTAAAGCACCACTTGTCCAGACAAGGATACGCAGTCAGTCATGTATGCAATCATTACATCTTGTGTTTGTGCCCATTTTATAGAGTGAAGAGATATCCACTGGTAGAATATAGGACAATGTGTCACTATGCAGCACTTTCCTGTACTGGCTTTAATCACAATTATGCTGTTTATTTACAACAGAAGATGAATAACAACTTGCATTGCATTATATTGTATACATTTTTATTGGGAAAAAAGGCAGAATAATTGAAAGGAGTAAGGTAACATACAAGCTGCTATACCTCTTCTTCCAAAATGGAAGTTTACCAGACAATACTATCTGCAAAAAAAAGTTAAGGTAAATATAATGCACACAGCTTTTTCTGTTTTGTTTTTATTTGTACAAAAAAATCGCTGGAGCATCAAATCAATAAATGTATTTAAATTATAAGGATTGTGACATTAAAATTGAGGTTAATGTTACGATCAGTGGTGGTGTTTTTGACCGGACCCAGAATGCGGGATAAATATATCCCCACGCCGTATAATA
>JAUZSV010430920.1:0-10293 GCA_034780495.1 Parotocinclus cesarpintoi | reverse complement strand
CCCCCACCTGGGATTGAACCCGGGACCTTCTTGTTGTGAGGCAAGCGGTGCTACCCACCGAGCCACCGTGCTGCCCGAGGTAGAAATAAAAATAAATTTCAATTTTAAAATAACATTTATTTAACCTACAATTAAATTAAAGTGAATCTTGAAAAAAATTAAATGAACAGAATAAAACCGTTGGCTCTCCACCGGAGGGAGGAAAAAGCTAAAAAATGTTTTTTTTTTTTGTTTTTTTTTTTATTTCAACCATTCGTGCAATTTCAAATTGTATTTTTTTTTGTATTCTTCAAATATGATCGTCGGCGGATCCGCAAAACAAGCAATAAAAAAAAAAAAGTCTGGCCTAAAGCTGCATAGAGACAGAAGGTAAGGGGGAATCCACGTTTTTTTTATTGCTGCGATGGTTTGAACAAGCCTAATTAAGCCTTACAGGTCGTGCATAACGAGCACGTGTTTAAGCGGCATCACAAACAAGTGACTACACAACCAATTTGAAAGGTTTGATAAGGGTTCAAATGAGTTATATACTGCATATAACCGTTTTGGCTGGTGGACTATTTTCAGTCTAAAACTCCTGCAGCACTGCTATGTTTGATCCACCCATACCAGCACAACTTAAGCACTGCTTAAAAGCTTTTGCACAGTGCTCTAGATCTAGCCATCATCTTACGCTTAATCCACACGGAGTTGTGGGCCAGCCGGTGCCCACCCGGCAACTCTGGGCACAAGGGCAGTAACAACCCTAGATGGGGCCCCAGTCCATCGTAGGGCACACACATGGCCACACACTTAGGGCCACCAGTTAACTCAACACGCACGTGTTTGGACTGTGGGAGGAAACCGGAGTACCTGGAGTAAACCTATGCAGACATGGGAAGGACCCAGGCCGCTCCACCCTGGGATTGAACCCGGGACCTTCTTGCTGTGAGGCAGCGGTGCTACCCACCGAACCACTGTGCCACCCCATCTTAACTATTGTAATCTTATTTTATTTTTATTTTAATCTTTCCTTTCAATCTTCTCCCCAACAGCCTCCCTCTGTCTGTCTCAGTTTTCTTAGTCTTCTCTTTAGCGTTATTATCTTTTGTCACAGATTCTGTCTTTTGACTTTCCTCAATCCAAGTCATATTTTTTTCCATGAATCTGTCAATTTTCTTTCGTCTTTCTCTTTCACAGATACACAATCAACCCTTAGGCCTGCTGTATCCCATTACCCTGCCTCTTGGCCAGTTTAAATAGCCAGTGTCACCCATTTGCAACTCGCTAGGACTAAGTGTGGTTCATTTTGAGCTCACATGCTGTTGATATGGCTTCTGTGCAATGTAGTTTAAAAGCATGACACAACAGACCTCTGCTGCCCTCTCTGGTCAGAGGCGGTAGTGCAGAACTGGATTGGAAATGATACTTGGGCCTTTTTAATCACACAACCATGCGCTTCCAGCTGTGGCTGCAGCGTCATGCAGCCCCTGATATCCACTGTAGCCAAAATGCTTTACACCATTAATCATTGGCGATTATAAGAATGCCTCTGATTAGATGTTATTCGGGTCAGCGCAGAAGTGAGAGCAAAGTGTGCCATTGGCATGGGCTAAGCTAGAACTGATTAGTCACTTAAACACATCAACAAGGCAGGCAACTAATGATGTTTTCACAAAGTGGAGACAGTAGAGAGTGAAAAGGCTTGTTGACACATTGCCATTAACTCCAAGGTGACCTCCAAGAGGAATCGTGTCCCGGAATTCATTGGGTCCAGGCCAGCGTCTACCCTGTTTAGGATGCCAGTTCCACCCAAACTTTTTCATTTCAAGTCCAGTCTGGGTTGTACTTCAATTCCTCAGTTACTGCTGTTTCCAAGAGCTCATCCCTCTGAGCCACATGAGCTGCTTTAATGCATTTGTTTTTCTTTCCATACCAATCCAGTATGGGACAATGGGGGTCTGAGGCAGGGTGCCAGCCCATTGCAGGGCACATACACACGCTCAATGGGACGCCTTAGAAACACCAAATATGTCTTTGGAATATGGAAGGAAACTGAAGAGCTTGGAAGAAATTCAGACAAACATGGGGATAACATGCAAACTTCACACAATCAGAGAATCAGAGCAAGATCTTTGAGGTGATAATGATGAGTCACCATGTCACCCAAAATTTATTTACTCACGGTCAATAGCTTCTTAATTGACGATTGCCACAAACAAATATATATATATATATGGGCAGCAAGAAGGTCCTGGGTTCAATCCCAGGGTGGAGAAGCCTTTCTGTGTGGAGTCTCCCTGTCCCACGGCCTCCCCGTGTCTGTGTGGGTTTTCTAGTGGGCCTCCTGTTTCCTCCCACAGTCAAAAGACATGCATGGTAGGTTAATTGGTGTCTCTGAAAGTGGCTCTAAGCGTGTGGCTGTGTAAGTGTGCCCTTTTTCAGTATTGTCTGGTTGCATTCTAATACAGATACTGTGATCCAATTAAATGTGGGCATTACACCATTGGTAAAACAAAGACATATCTAATCTAATGGTGCCCTAAAACTTTTGCACAGTTCTGTAAATGGTAGGTTTACACAAGTCCATATTATGTCTATTAAATAAACTGTATGATGCTGGTTTTACATTTAAGTTATTTAGCAAACTCCACTTTTTAAGCAGATGAGTCGTTAAGGGTTAAGGGTCTTGTTCAATCGCCCAAAAGTGGAATCTTAGCTGGGATTTGAACTCTTCTGAATACTAGTCCAGAGCCTTAACCATTTATCCCTCCTCTGTTGAGAAGGCCTAGTGAACCTGTAAAATTCTAGCTTGTATATTACAATTTTAGATGAAATATAAAATAATATACTCATATTACATAGTGATCTCAGCATCCCTCCATCCAGTGCTGAGTCTGAGAGAGTTTAGATGGATGTGGATGGTTAGATGGAAAAGTATTTTCGCATGCTTTTCTCCCCTCTCTGACATTTACTCTTCCCTCTCATTCCTCTCACCTCTGTGCGGAGGAGGGCAAGGTTGTCGGGTGTGGGTGTGGGGTGATGACTTGAATCCCGGAGCACAAAGCCGAGATGCAAAAGGTTATGTCTCTCCACTGGGAGGCCCTGTGGGGGGCTGCAACTCAATAGTACTCTGTTTTATTCACACAGACGACGGCAATAGCACCTGATCAATAGCGTTGGCTCAGGGCTCGGCAAGTGGGCTTCCATTCTGTGTGCTCAGAGGTCCTTTAACAAAACTCACCTTTTCCATCGGTGTACCTGGTATTTAATCGGCAGTGGGGGTCAGGGGATGGGGTATGATCTTAAGTCTGGCTTGCACAAGTTGACAAACACAGAAAGAATGAATGCTTTGAAGAAAGAAGTAACCGGTCTCCATAGATGCATCCAAAGTCAGATCGGTCTTAGAATGCAACCATTTACTTCCCAATCACCTAGTGCTGAATAATGTCCCAAGGGCATCGGCAAGCCATGTGATTGCTCCTAATGAAGCATGCGAACTGGCTCAAGCTTAAGAGCTTTTATACAGGTAGCATTAGCAACACTAGTAGTGTAGGGTCCACAGTTTTTATAGTACTGTATAGAGCTACTGCTAATGTTCTCAAAGGCCCATTAATATTAATGTAATCCACAAGCGCGAATAACAACTGCAATTCAAATTTGGTTCAATTCAATGTTCATCATGTCAATTAGTCACATTTGCAGCCTAGAAATTTGCCATCTTGGAATACAGGGATATGAATGTTATGTTTCTATGTAAGATGGAATGTAGACAAAGGTTCAAATTCTTCGTCAGCCCAGCCAAACAATTTGCATAGGCTAATTAAAACACCCCAGAACCTCGTCCAGTTTGGGCCACACCTTGCATGCAATCTTTACTAAAGGGTTCCTCCTGAGGTCTGTGTGAACACAACGCTTAGTATCATTCACGTTCAGGCAGAGAAAAGATTCATCTGTCTAGTTTCCAGTCATTTTTATGTCTTTTCACTCACTGTAATCGAGCAACTTTGTGAGCAGAAGTGAGGTCTCTTACACGCCACTTTGCTCCATATGTTCACAGTTTCTGCAGATTGTTGTTTCAGAAATTGGTAGTGAAGATCCTGCATTGACTTCTAAATGCATTCTTGTCTGGAATCGAAACGATTTTTATACACAAGCCACGAAACATGCTGGCGGTCGCCGTTTGCCAGTTTCTTCTTAAGGTCGCAATTTTGATTTCCACATCATAGTTCACTTTTATTGCCGTACTGATTGTATCGTCTTACATTAATTCAATGTTTATTGAAATTAGTAAAAACAATGACGTCAAATGTGAAAGAAAAACAATTACACAATACTGGGGCATGGTTTCCCAGTGCCCTTCCTCCCAGGTCCCTAAAGAAAATCCATCATTCAGATGTTTTACAGCAAGATGACAGGCATAAATGCAGCTCAGTGGGGCAGAATAAAGGCTGTCCCACATGCACCGGATAGTATCATACACATTACAAAAGTATTATCCTGCAAGTTCTTATATTCATATATGGGAGCCAGCACGGTAGCTGCTTCAAGCTGTGTTAGGATTCTAACTCTTTTAAGAAACTCTTAGAGAAAGAGAGAAGGTAAATAATGTAGATTGTAAAATTATTTCCAAGATTAACTGGGTTAACATGAAATCTGTGTCTGCCTCAGGACCCACTAATGATTACAGTAAAATCCCATTAAACATGTTTTGTTGTATTTTGATGTTAAATTATATTTGGATGGTATTTATAGACATAATTGAATTAACTGAACGCTAAAACATTCCAACAACAGTATATATGCCTTAAACTTAACTTGGTACCAATTACACAGGCGGTTGAAAAATCACGGGTCTTTTGGCAAAGGCTTTCAGAACCATTGTTAAGGTTACCTGGTTGGTAGCGGTTCTTCAGACAATCACTACATATCTTATTATCCACAGTCCTGGTTTCTCTGGATTTGGCTATGAGGGATGTAACAGTGCTGTGTGAAATTGGTTATCTTTCTGGGTTTCCGTTGTTGACGTTTGTTGCTATGATATGGCAGCTAAATTCCCCAGACATCAGAATGGCCAATTCCATCTTCAGTTACCCATGACGAATAAAAAATTTTGAAATTTCTGTTTGGATAACTGTTGAACCACAAGAGATATTGCAAATCTGATTGTGGCAATCAATTTCTGAGACAATTCTGGTGTTCTTTGTTATGTTACATGACCACCTTCTGATTGGACATACTGCCCTTGATGCAATATGGTGGCTTTCAATATGGCTGCCATGTTCCAGACATAGCCGAAAAGACAGGCCCCCTTACCCATTACTTAGTGGGGTATTCAGATATTTCATTTTTGCTTTAGTTTCTTAAATAAATGGGTGTTGTGACTATTATTCACCCTGTATACATATGATTACTACAGATACAAAACTTTTATTCGATGCTACAACATGACAAACGTCAATCAATATGGCAACATTTTTTGTCAACAGTACAGTATACCACTAAATGCCTTAACACAATTAGGAAATTACATCAATGCTTCGGCCAACATTCATAACTTAAATTCGTCACTAATACACTTTCAGCTATTTTGCATGTTCCTATAAAGTCTGCTGTGCTTGCACCAGAAACTACCTTAATCAAAAGCATCGTAATTAGCAACAACCACACATTTGAGATGCTTCTTTGCATCGTAAAACAAAGACGACAAGTTTTTTGACAACATAACTAATAACGCTATAAAGCAAGCAGGCTAATTTGACTTAACTGACAGACTTAATAATTATTAACAACAAGTTCTAATTGAAGTTGTACTAAGTAGCATTACTAATGTAAGTAATAAATGAACTACGTGAATAAAAAGTATTAAATAATAAACTTTTGTACTGTAACGGCTTCTCCAGAGAAAGCTAATTACAGAAGAAGTTATTTATTCATCTTCAAGCAGACAAGTTGTTTTCTTCTCCACCAATGTGTTCCAATAACATCTAAATTGCATTTGAAATGTGTGTGTAAAGACCATACAAATGTGCCTACAATGAAATAATGCATAATGAGATTAAGTGTGGCAGCATGCAATTCTTCTTAAATATATGCAGATTAAACAAATGCAAAGTGAATGCACACTCTTAATTGTCTCTTTAGCATGCTGCCTAAACCAAAGGACAATTTATATTATCGTAATGCAAGAATCGTAAGTGAAAAATGGGAAGCGACTGGCAGACACCGCCATTTTGCTTACATTTCCATTTGTCTTGCTTGTTTAACATTAAAGAGGTTGCACGAGAAGGATGCATCGAATAACAATCTGAAGATCACACCCTGCTGTTCTGCCTGTCATTTTCTGAGTTAGATTGAGGACCAACAGGTCAGCAGACGCATTAACATGAACAAATAAAGTGCTTACCAGGACTGGCAAGCAGAAAGAGCATCAATCACGCAAAATGGAAACAAAGCCCAGACTCTAAAAGTCCACACTCTTTCACTTCCTCATTTATTTATTGATTTTGTTCAACAGATAGTTTTAAAATCATAAAGGGCACATCATCACGCTGGTAATAATATTAATATTGGTTAGTAAGCAGAACTTTATCTGATGGACGCCTATTTGCTGAAAGAATATCATTTTCAGCTTCACTGTGTCAACTGCAATAAGTCCATCCATTATAATGGCCAAAAGTATGCAGACAAAAGTAGGTTGAGAGCCACAATCACCTCTCAGGTTCATAATACGAAACTTACACGCATACAAGCTACATAAACAAACAGTGGCTGTAGAATGAGAATCAGGATCAGCAGAATCAGTGGCACTATAGGTAATAAAAAAATGGTTTGGCATTTAATGACTCGTGACTTTTCAATTTGACTCCACCATCTGGGACTTGGACTTTGATTCAGACTTGGGTTTTATGACACAACCTGAGAGCCTCCACAAACCCATTTTTCAAACATAGCTATTTATTTCCACGTGTTAAAATAACATAAAACACATAGCTGTATTGTATATAGTTTTGTATTGCTTGCATGGTGCTGTATCACTGTAATGCAATGTAGGTGCTCTGCTCAGTTTTGTTTCTCCCCTAGTGTTGTGGGCTAGAAACAAGCTGCAAATATAATTTTCAACCATAAAGACATTGCTGTAGTACAAAATGCAGGGTAAAGGTCGCCACAGGAGATGCAACAACTGTGTTTGACATTTGAGTTAAAAAGAACGGTGCGACATAGTTTAACATGGTAACTAATTTAGCAAGGAAACGATAAACACTAGGTAATGTGAACGGAGCTCACTTAACTTTGAATTAGCTTATAATGACTTGGGACTGGACTGTTAAGACTTTCTTACTACTAGAACCATAAATGACTTTACTTTGAATCATAAATTAGTCCGTTTTATTTTGTTATCAAAAGCAATATAGTTAAGGGCAAATTACTGCACCATAGGACAGATGGTTGTATGTTTGAAGTACTCTTACAGTCATGGTTCCCAACCTGGCTCGGCGTCGCTCTGCTGGTCTCCATCAACAGAAACCAGTCCCACCAGAGTGCAGGAACTCCCTCCATCATTTGGACATTAGGAGACGATGTGCCTCCAAGGACCAACCAATGGAGGTCATTTTATAATCTATTTGTTTTATAATTTAGTTTATTTATTTTATTACTAATTAAAATTGTATTATTAATGTATTATTGATTTAAATGATTCAGCTAAATAATGCTATAATTTAATATACTTTTAAGTATTTATTTAATTAACATCTAGGCCACCCATGGAGGACGGGTCCCCTGTTAAGTCTTTGTCCTCCCGAGGTTTCTTCCTACTACTTTCACAGAGTTTTTCCTTGCCACTGTCGCCCTAGGCTTGCTTAACTTGGGATTGGCCTTTTTTAGATGTAATGAAAGATTGTAAAGCTGCTTTGAGACAATGCTCCGTTGTAAAAAGCGCTATAGAAATAAAATTTAATTAAGTGTGTGTGTGTGTGTGTGTGTGTGTGTGTGTGTGTGTGTGTGTGTGTGTGTCTGTCGAAGTGGGGGCTCCACTGATGGCCGTGCTGGTAAAGCTGGTAAACACAACTGCCAAGTTCATGTGTTATTACTATATTATTATTATTATTATTAGGGTTAGTTTTTATATAAAGCCCCTTTTTTTGTCCTTGTTTGGGCTCCCTGATCCCCCATCTATCTTTTCTATAGTCTAATTAAACAAAACTCTTAATTTGTCCATATGCATGTTCTGTCCACAACCCTGTTCCCTCCTCCCAATCCAAAACTGCGCCAATGGCGTTCCATCAGTGATGCTTTTTTTTTCTCCAACTAACCATTACTGATATATTTACACTGCTCACAAGAATGAGAGGACATTTCAAAATGAATATAAAGAGCATCCCATAATAAGTGCTGGACAATCCAATCCTGTCCATGCCCCATCGCTGTCAGGGTGTTTGGCAGTCTTGGGTGACCATACACCCTACTGAACAGTCAATGTGGGGCACTTGCATCCAGTTTGACACCCTTATTCAAGCGACTTACAATTAATACAGTTGTACCATCAAAGCAATTATGGGTTAAGGGCCTTGCTCAGGGGCCCAACTGTGGCAAAGGTTGGATTTGAACCCTGGCCCTTCTGGTCCATAGTTCAGGACCTTGACCACTAGACCACCACAGTCCTGCTCTAAATCACTTGCTACTCAATCAGCGTAACTGAGTTTGTAACTCATTTGGATAATCAGACAACTTTCTTTACTTTTTCGGATTATTTTGTTTAATTCTTATCTTTTCTTAATCGTTTCATATGCATTCTGAAATGTCCGCTCATTTCTGTGAGCAGTGTACTCATTTAGTTTATGTACATTTCTTTTTTATTCATTTTCATTGATTCAGTCCATGGTTTTGGTTGGTTTGTTAAAAGGAACAAGTTTAAATAAGTTTTTTAAAGGGTTGTTCATTGTAAATTTGGGTTACTAGCACATTTGGGTCTAAAACACAACATATCCTGGTCTTGAATATTTTAGAAAGGGTGCTGTAATAAATATAGCTACATAATAAGTGTCTATTCCTCAAATAAAATGATGTAGCTAGTAGGAAACACTAGGGGGCTTGCTACCTGTTGGATCCAAATCTTCACGTCCAATTCTTGATGGCAATTACTTAAGAATTGACTAACCATGAACTCTCCAATTGGGTGATTCAACTCTGGAGATTCAACACAACACCTGGCAACCTTTCCCATGGCCCCTTGCAATCTGGGCGTGCGCAAGAACAAACGGTCATTTTGTAAAGTGGTTTTAGGACAAATCGGCCATCTCACTTAGAAATGTTATGTAACATCTGTGAGGAGTTTTATGAATCTTGCCTACATGTTTTCACCCATACTTGGGTTGCCGGGACGCTAAAAGATGTTAGAACGATTTCCTGTCCTTTATAACTAATAATCACAGCTCCAAAATAATTAACTAATGGCCGTCAACCAAACACTGGATGTAAAGGTGCCAAAAATAACAATGCCAACCAGACTGAATGTAGCTATCGAGTTGAGCGTCCTGCCATGCATTTAATATGCTCAAAGCTCACCCTGCCAGAGATGGGGCATGAGCACGTGGTTAAACCGATATGGTTCATATATCCTGACCCTACACCGATTACGCATCACAGCCAGAACAATCAACCAATCAACGAGTCTGAAAAGCTCAAGCTCTGCTCGCGTTACAGGTGGAATCCCAACATCAAGGACCATGGCAGCAGACCTACCTTTCTGTAGACCAGCATGTTGGGAGAGTCGTCCGTCTCTCCATTGCTGTTCTGGGTGACACTGTTAGTCTGTGCCATGATACTCCAGAAGCACTGCTATACAGCTTCTCCAGAAGACCAGCGCAGGACCTGGACAGAGGAGAGATTTCGATTTGGACGGGGAAATTTAATTGGCACACGGTCAGAGATTTTGTGAGTGCTCGCTGGCTAAGCGATCAGCATAAACACAATACAGCCGATTACGGTTAATTGGACCACCGGTTAATGGGACCAGCCGCGTATTTGAACCAAATCGTAAAGTACCGAAACAAGTCCTAAACAAATCCAACGTGTAATGTTATTCGCTTATTTGGACCAAATCCTAAAATACCGAAACAAATCCTATTATATACGTGTAAATGTTATTCGCTTATTTGGACCAAAATTCCGCTTCATCGGACCAAAAATGTAAACAGTATGTAACATCCATAAGTAAAATCCCAAGAAACTTTTCGTCTCTGGCATCACTACCCGAAAACTCTACTCTCTACTGCCACCTACAGGTCTTTGCCTAACATTTCCATTTACTAC
>JAUZSV010430909.1:0-10293 GCA_034780495.1 Parotocinclus cesarpintoi | reverse complement strand
CAAGCTGTAAACTGACTACTTTACATTGTATCAAACTGGCACATCTTCAGAGTTGTCCCTTGAAAAGATGTAATACAACAGTTACAAAAATGTGAGGGGCCTACTCACTTTTGTGAGATACTGTAGCATTATGGTGCAGGTAAATCAATTTCATCCTTCCCACATAATGAGCTGGACAATAAAGGTTCACAGACATTCTGTGAACAGATAATAAACTGATTTCTATTTATGTCAATGAAAACTGACAAACAGTGCAAAGGTTTTAAGCAATCTATATTTTTATTTATGTTTAGTTTATTCTTTAAATTTTAGTCGTCACTGCAGTTTGTAGTTCTATTGTAGTCCATAGTTTCTCGGCATACTATGTAAACTTAAAATAATACAAAAATCTGTTCTTTTATTCATGGTTAGTGATTTGGTGAAGCCTTTTATTAGCAAACAATTGTATTTGTATTTTTAAAATCATATTGGCAACAGAACCAACCCAAATCACCCTGATCAAAAGTTTACATACCCTGAATGTTTTGGCATTAAAACTTACACACAAAACTGACACACGCAGGTTTAAATGTATACTAAAAGTAGCCCATCCTTAACTGTGATCTATATACTTGTAATTAGTGTGTGGTTGTTTCAAGATGCACAATAATGAGGCACGTGAAGAAAAATGGGCAAACACAATTGTTCAATAATAAATTGATCCATGGTTGGCTTCATCCAACAACTAACCATGAATAACAGAACATTGTTTGTATTTTCAGTCATATGCTCTGAAAAACAGCCAAAAAAAATTTAAATTCTGTCAGGGTATGTAAATGTATGCATATACAGGGGTTAGACAATGAAACTGAAACACCTGGTTTTATACAAAGGTTTGGCTATAGCAGCCCGGCCGTGTATATTGACCCAGTGGATCCCGATGGACATTTCTGGTGGAAACAGGAGAGTTGAGGTGCACATTTAATTCTGCCGTGATTTGGGTAGCCGTGGTTTTGTTTTGGTTTTGTGTTTTTTGGATACAATTCGGGTTAGCACCCGAACATCCCTTTCAGACAGCTTCCTCTTGCATCTACATTTAATCCTGTTGGATGTGGTTGGTCATTCTTGGTGGTATGCTGACATTAGCCTGGATACCGGGGCTCTTGATACATCACAAAGACTTGCTGTCTTGGTCACAGATGCGCCACCAAGATGTGCACCAACCACTTGTCCTATTTTGAACTCTGGTATGTCAGCCATAATTTGTGTCCATTGCAAAATTTTAAGCAAAACTATGCTCTTACCCTGATAATTGAACCTTCACACTCTGCTCTTACTGGTGCAATGTGCAATTAATGAAGCTTGGCCACCAGGCTGGTCCAGATCAGTCTTGTAACTGATGGATCTAATGGCTGTAATGGCTGTGTGGACCACTGCTGTCGAATTGTTCTTATAGAACAAGCCGTGAAACTATTTAGAGTCCCTGCTAAACACAACAAATAGCCAAGCTTACATTCAAATGAACAAAATCTACTGCCATGAATGCAAGTTATCAAATATCTACTCAGCACTTACTGACAGAAAAGAGTGCATAGATTTCTAAAAGAGAAAAGCTATTATGACTGTTAATCAAAACTGAAAACAAACAGAAGCTGCACAGCAAGGCAGTACAACAAAGAGCTCAGAGTCTCGAAAACAGAAAATAACGGTCGAAATTGTATGTATGCTTGAGCTCAAATGACAATAGAAAGCAGATGGGAAGAACCATCCAAAAGTTCACCATAGCTCTTCATGTAACCTGAAATTGTAATTTGAAATCATAAGGGAATGGAAATACAAAATTGTTAACAGGCAAACAGGATCAGATGGAAGAACAGAAATACAAGAGAAGAAAGAACAGAAAAGAGTAAGTCTGAGTACAATAATTAATAGAATGCATGTTTTTGGAATGTGGGAAAAAGTCAGAGTAAATCCACACTGACACAAGACGGACATGCAGACTCCACACAAAAACGGAACCCAGAACCCACAAGTTTTGTGGCAATGGCCACCCTGCTGCCCTATGGTATTGTAAACAATGTGCTTCACAAGAATAATGTAAAATATAAAATTTAAAACAAAGCAATATTATCAAAAGATTTAAGAGTAGTATTGTTAGTTATTTTGTATTGTATTGCCTGTTTCTTTAAGTGTCTGTGATACCTTAGAGACAGAAATTCGGTATAGTTTTGCTGGATTTTTTCTGGTTTTCCGAGGAAACTGTATAAATCTGGCCAGCAGATTTTGCGAGGATTCAATCATGGAACACTGAATTATTTCTCGAATAATTTTAATAGGTTCAAATGATTCAAAGCTTTAGAAATCATAATTTGCCCTTTATGGGCATGTGTGAAAATTCTGTAAAAAGGGAATAAACAGAGCAAAGCTTTGGGAATAGTTTGTAACTATGTGATTGTGATTACAAGTGATTACAAGGATTTCAACTGTGATGGCATCTCAGTGGGTAGTACTGCCATCTTACAGCAAAAAGATCTGATCACAGCTGGAGTGTTCTAGGTCCTTTTTGTGGGGAATGTACCCTCAACATGTTAGCTTGGTGTTTACTCTAAGTGCACTGGTTTCCTTTCATGGTCCAAAGACATGCCTCAAGTTAATTGATTACGATAAAGGATTAGGCAGATAAGAAATTGAAGGAATAATAATAATTCCTTATAGTACTTTTACTTAACTAATTAAACTGTCATTCTATGTCAACAGGTGGTGCAGTAATAATGGAGTGTGATAGGGCAAAAAAGAGGAAAAAGATTCAACATGATTAGCTATATAATTTGCAACAGCATGCTGGCACAGTGCTGCAAGTGGTTAGCATGGTTGTCTCACAGCTCCAGAATTTTTTTCTGTCTATGTGGAGCATATTTTCCCTGTATCAGTGAACGTACCACTCTGGTTGCCTCCCAAATTCCAAAGACACATGTTAGTTCAACTGGCATCTCTAAAGTATTTCTATGTGTGTGCCCTGCGATGGATTGGTGCCCTGTATAGGGTACATGTAGGGCCAGACTCCCCACGTTCTTGATTTGGTATAAAAATGAATTATTTCTGTTTTTCACGCTAATTGTTATCACTGCATATTGATGTCATAATTAAAATGTATTTGCATGTATTTGTATTTGCAGTGAGCTAATGTATATATCAAGAGAGATGTTGTTTGAGAAATGACATTTGTTGCAGTTCATTTTAGCTTTCATGATATCCATATGCTTAATAGCAGGTTTGCCTTTATGGAATGGTCCACAATTGCTTACATGCAGCTCAGTCAATGCTGCCTTTGTTCGCGTGGGGACAAAAACCTATGGTAACACAAAAATACGATTATAACACATATTATTCAATTATATGCTTCAGAGACTGTGAGAACTGCTACCTTTTGACTTTGTATGCTGCCTTTGATTTAGTATAGAGTCAGAAGCAATCACTAGTGTTTGAAGTTAAATTTTACATTCAGTGAAAAAATTAAGCTTGTGTTTGTGTGTGTGTGTGTGTGTGCGTGGGTGCGTGCATGTGTGTGTGGTTGGAAGGGGCCATTATTATTTAATGCTGTTCTCTATGTATTGGTGCCAGAACTATTCCGAATTACAGTCCCTTGAACTAAACTCACATTTACTCTTTCAAACCAGGAATAGGTCATTCAGGGGGTGGAAGAAAATATAAAAAGAGTAAATGAGTATCACCATCAAAGGGAAATTATTCTTTAAGCATGTGTTAATTACATCCCATGGTGAAATTAGATAAATTTATGGTTAGGTGGTGAGTGGAGACTGAGTTAGCTTTTACAGCTGCAGTTATTTACTCTATCCATAGCCAAATGTTTCCAAAATAATTTGTGTTGTTCAAACATGGGTGCTATTCAATGCATTGGTGAGTTACTATGTACCATGTACATAGATGTACCCGATCTCTAGAGGGGGTATTATGGACATAAATTTGACAAATTATAGTTATTGTAAAAGTACTATTAATTAATACATTTCATTTTGAGATCTCAGTGTTTTTAGCAATAGAATCAAGATACTGGCAGATATGAGCACACTGTCAGATATTTGTTAAAATTCCAGGGTAAGCACTGTGCGATTACTGGAAAAAAATACTTTCTTTAAGTGGTTCTTCAAAACAATTTGAGAAAATGGCGGGTCTGAACAAGAAAAAACAACAAAATTTACTTGGGGGGTCGACTAGATAGACTAAAGATTTTTAAACATAACCCAGTAAAATGTGTTACAATATCATAAATAAATTAAATTGTGGACACAACAGATTTCATTGTACCTGTTTGAGTGTGTTCATTGTGGTTTCAAACATCTGTCAATCTGTCAACAGGTCTTTATTTTTAGTCCTAGCGAAAAAAGAACCCTTCAATTATTCATTAGGAAAGCACTTGTAAAAAACCTTATGTTCCACTTGTGTTGGACATCAAAGTCACCATCTTTCAAAACACCCTCAACTTGTGATGCGTAATTAGCTTGTCTGGTCTATCTGTTAATCCTCCCTTTCTACTCTAATGAATATATTCATAACCCAGAATGCTAATGTGCATTATCAGTACTAAGGAGGACAAGTGCAGGCTATTGTTTGGATTGAATGGCAGATGTTGCTAAGGACCAGTGAATTGTGGCTGGAGGGTGGAACAAACACCAGGGTACTTCTAGTCTTGTCATCACTTCACCACACGTTTCTGCATATTATATGAATTTTGTTGTGGTAAGCTGTGAAGAATGCTTAAGCATTGTTAGTTGGCCTGTGCAGAGCAAAGACAAAATCTGCTGTAGGGCAAATGGAGTCATATGCTGTTTCCACAGTGACCAGGGCCTTGCTTTGTACACTATGACTGTGCCACCTAAATCAGTTCGGCAAGGCTGGCAAAAGTGACAGGACCTTGAGATACAATAAAAAGAGTATTGCATAATAGCCACATCCCATTGCAGATATCTCTCTCTCTTAAGCGAGAGCGTCATAACAAAGGCAGCCACAACACTTGATGAGTACAAAATAAAATCTTTGGCTCTGAATCATGGACTAAATGATATGTTTGAGCAGGCTGAATTACATGTTTGAATGTGCTGTGTTTACAAGCTGCGACTGATGAATTAGACAAAATCTCTGTCTGCTCTCATCCATGGATAAGAAATGCTTCTAAATACTAAAGAAGGCTAACATAACTGATACCCTACCCTAATGAAAAAAAATGCTGCAATGGTTTAATATGTAATTTTTGGTAGGTTATATGGTTATAAAATGCTAACCAATAAATTCAGGTCTGGACACAACTAAGAGACCACTGCAAAATCAGCTTCTCAGTGAATAAACAAGTTTATAGCCATTTTTAACAAAAATAGTTTTATAATACGTTTTAACTCAGGAACGTTCATAAATCAATATTTTAGTCATAAGTTTCATGTGCCTTGTAGTTTTCCTCAATAAAGAAGATTTGAATTAGGTGATTAGCTAATCAGCACATCGTTAAGCAGAATAAAGCGTGTCTGTGCTTCAATGCCATACGTGTAAATATGTTGATTTTTAGCAAATGTGGAGCGATCTCTTCATTTTTGTCAGAGCTGTATAGCTATAAGCTGTCATTACCTTGTCTGCAGCGTGACTGACGTTCTTTTAAATATTTGCAGATGTCTAATAATCCGTGTGAATAAATGAAAGTAATAGGCTCTTACTGAAAGCGTCAGCTACTTAAGCTTTTACAAAGATACTGGGGCATTATGAGCTTTTGGAAAGAATTACAGGAACAGGGTATTATGGGAAATGTAGTGTATGTAGTGAATTAGAATGCTGGGTTATGTAGTTCTGTTCAACAATCTGCGATAAATGAACTTTTTACTGCTGTGGTACAGTAAGGTTTAGCAACATATTGCTGGGACATGTGCTTATCATATGTGATGGATTCCTGCACAAACAGGCTCTTCTCACAAAAAATCAAAGTTGATTTAATTGCTTTATCTAAAAGAGACTGTGAGCTTGATAAAACTGGCATTTCTATAATTGGATAACAAATTGACCAAATTATAACTTCTAAGATTTTTATACCATCATTGGATAGGCTGTGTGGATGAAATTGATTCATTCAGAATGCATAACTTTACGATATTTAGGTAGATGGCGACGAAAGGCAAATTTTGAGTGGTGGTTTTAGCTTTTCTTCACTTAGACGTTATTTCAAAATAAGTGGCAAAGTGGGACAATTTTCTGTGCTTTTTATTGTTCTTGGGCTTTTTTTGCATGGACACTTGATTTGGCTTTCAACATGGTTTTATTGAATATCAGTCATTTTTTTGGGAAGTGAAAGTGAAGTTGCCTTTTTTATTCATTAAGTGTATGAAGGAGACATTTAAACTTCACTTTAAGTAAAAGTTTGAGCTGTGGCCGGTTGAGGTTGATGAGTTTTTTTTTTTTTCAAAACTAAGATTTTTTTGGCAGTGATCAAATAAGTAAGTATGTGGATACAAGTAGCATAAGAGAGGTTAGTACACAGGGTTGCATTAGAGCCCTTTTGGATCAAGAGGAGCCAGTTGAGATGGTTTAGGATTCTCACAAGAATAACTCCTGGTCGGCTACCACTAAAGCTTTTTTAAGCACAATCCCTTTGTCCAGGGAATACCAAAAGCCTAACAGAGTGATTATATCTCAAAATTGCATTAAAAACCAGATACATGTCCTATAGTAACAAATAAAATTCTGCATTTTGATAGTATTTTACATTCTAAATTATTAATTATATAAATGTTTAAATAGTATTTTACATACACCTATTTGTTACCACTTCTCTGATGTGTTGAAAGGGCCTGATTGCACAGCACATTATTATTATTTTATTTCATTTTTACAGATTATAGCAACATATTCTGTTGTCTAGGTTTAGCATTGCTTCTTAGAGTTTTTAAGCTCTAAACAAACCAACTATATTGTTATATTCCAAGGGCATTGGAGAAGACTGTGATGATGACGCAAGTGTATATGAGATAATGGGCCGCACCGGTAAGTAACCATGTCATCAGTTACACAATAACTATTGTGCAAATCTGTTTTGAAAATGCTGTCAGTTACAGATAGGTAACACCTCAATGTACACTATTTTGTTATACAGAGAATCTACAGATTACTGACAGTCACATGGAGCTTAATACAGCTGGAGCCACAGATGATAAAGAACAAGGCAAGGAAACGGAGGATACTTATGCCGATTTTGTAGAAAACAATGAAGAGTATGACAGTATCTCAACCGCAAGCAGCTCACTCCCAATAGTGAACCGACCTCCTGCACCTGCACCTCGACCCGAGAAACTCCAAACCAAGGATGAGAGCATGCCTTACATAGCTCAAGGTAGAACTATTGCAGATTTATCTGTCAAACCACAATCATTCTTGGGGGATTTAAGTGATGAAACAGTAACTTCTGGACGCTACTAATGTGATACTATTCCATACTACTATAGCAAAACTGACAGTGTATATTAAACACATATTTTAAATATGGTAGCTAGTGATACTTGAGCACCCCAATGAAACTGCAAGAGCTTTAGCTTTAGAGTCATTTAGAATATTGCATTAATCTATGAGAGGTGTGGGTAAGAACTGGCTAAAGCTAAACTGAGATAAAATTATGCATTAAAAATCATAGCTACATGCTATTAATCCACATTTTGAAAATACAGTACGAATACACACACCGGCTACTTCATGAAATACACATTGCTAGTACTAGACTGTCTTCAGACAAAATGTCTGATGCTGGATATTTTCTCTTTTTGTATCATTTTTTACAAACCCTAGCGATAGCTGTGTGTGAAATCCCAGTAGATCAGCAGTTATCAGCTCATCTAGAAAACACCATGCTACCTTTACTTAAATAACCTTTCATCTCCATTTTGATGCTTGGTAAACTTCACCACATCTACGTACCTAAATGCAATTATTTTTTGCCATGTTATTGGCTTATTAGATATTTGCATTAAGGAGCAGCTGAATAGGTGTTCCTAGTGATGTAGTGTAGTATGTGGACTTAGCAGTTTCAATCATTCATATAAATTGTGCTGCTCTCTTCATCCAGCCAAATCAGTAATCAAAATTTATAATATTTAGTAATATTTATGGTCTGTGCTGATCTAACTGGTGACATAGGAAAGTGAGGTCCACGTTTACATCGTTCATCATAAGAAGTAAGTTATTAAATGTTCGATTTCAGCTGCATTAATAATTCATCACACTGAAGGTACCAAGTGGCTTGTATTGTTAGGGCATAATAAATCATTGAGACTATCCTGATGTCCGGCCTGTAAGCCAGAGAAAATAGTTCAACCTTAGAAGTGTTAGAAAGCTAACAGTTTATCGTGAAAATTAAACACTCGCTTGAACTGTGCAGCCAAACCAAAACTGAGAGGAAATGATACATTTCATTATTATATGAATGTTTAATTCGCTTAAGTGTAAACAATGGATATCGAATGCGTTACCCATTAAGTTAAGCTAATGTAGCATGTTTTATCAGGTCAGTAGTGTGAGTTTAGTGTATGAATAATTTGTTTGTAACAGAATTAATTGTTACTTACTGTTTTGTAGACAAAAAAGTAAGTAGCCTGTAGTGGTATTGCTCTTATGTGGGGATAGTAAAATGAACAATGCATAGCTATTGGCATCTTCATGATGAAACATAATCTTTTTTGCCTTTTCATTGTACAGTTTGGAAATGAGCCTCATTTTGGGACATGCTAGAATGATTGCTTCTGACACAGTTCAATGAAACATAGCCACGTTCAGGTTAGGGATGAGGCTGAAAATGAATCTATTCATTAAAAAAAGTTGGTGTCTGGAGACAATTTTGTGTGTATCACTGACATTTCTAAAAGCAATTTTTCCCCAAGGACTTCTGTCTAAACCCCCCACCCCTCCCTACCTTAAAACCAACTATGCACAAGAGTTCAGCATGCATAAAATAAACAGACAGCATTTTTGAAAATTCACCCGCATACAGCTGATCGCATTCAGCACACCACTCCCTTGGAGAACATTTATGGATAAAAGCCCTTGAGGGAAATCGAGTGGGTGTGCTGCTACTGTTTCAGAGTCATTCTCCTCCAAATCCTCTGTGTTATGTTTGTCCAGTACTGTGTATGTGTATGTGTGTTCTCACAATGATAGCAATGGACAATGGTTTTTCACATCATAAAAAAAGGTTACTAAAGTTATGCTTTAGGGTTTCAGATTAGGCTTGCATTATTTAGGTACAGTAATTCAGTCAATATAAGGTTCTTGCAAATATAGTAATTCACATAAATTGTGTCTGCTGGGGTGCAAAGGGTCATGTAACTACCTATTTATGATAACCACACTATTTGAAATCTTTTAAAATATTCTGCAGTGGTTTTGTGTAATAAGGACAAAGTGCATAAATATGGAAAAAGTGCATCTCTGCATTTTATTCTCTGTGAAAATATTATGATTAATGAATATTAATCGTTATGCAACTGGGAAATACCCCTATGTCCCTTGTCATATGCAGGTCACCGTTATCAGAGGTAAACATATAAGATTCAGTTTCTAGTTGTCGAGTTTATATTCAGAGTTACCTAGTAGTATTGCGTAACAGTAGCTAAACCTTTAAATTGATAGGATTTGACTTTATAATGAGATTCTTATTCAAAAGTGACAAAGCAGCATCTTGTAAAACAGATCTTCCTCAATTTTGGCTTCATCCGAAATACTATGTAATTGTATGTGAAATCAGTGCATTACTAACGGTGCTATTAGCATTCTGAAACACTATGTTGTATGAAATTTGTTTTTAGATACAGCCTTCATATAAAATCAGAAAATCAGCATCAACCATACTTACTAGCTTGAACAGCTTAAAGGAAAACCAGAGTGGTTGGTATTAGATTGTGAGCATTGCTATCAGTGATTTATTATAATAGTAACCAAATGTCAAAACATACTATTATAACTGTAATAATATTTAAATAATTGCACTATAGTAATAAATCAGTAGATAGTAAGCTAGGTATATTACTTACTAGCTCACATGCACTCATAATTATTATATGTGATATGCCTTATAACTTCATATATCTTGTTAAAGCAGCTCTGTTGGCTTGATTGTAAGAAGCAGTTGCTGAAAAATTGCACTTCCTTAGGCTTTGGGTTCATTCAAGTCAAGGAATGCATTTATGGATGATAGTCTGAGATTGGGACTGACATTCTATCCAGGGTGTGCCTGTGCTCATTGAATTACAGGTTAGGGTCTAGACCCTTCTC
>JAUZSV010430888.1:0-10294 GCA_034780495.1 Parotocinclus cesarpintoi | reverse complement strand
CCATTGGATAAATGCTGGGCTTTGTCCCGCCCATCGGACGCTCAGCGTCTCTGGGGGTCTATGGGGCAGTGGGCTGGACTCGGCTGGCCTGGACGCTCAGCTTCTGCATGATGATTGGATGATCTGTCTGAGGCTGAATCCTTTGTGATTGACAGCGAAATGAGTGAATCAGCGATCTTTTGGTGTAAACATCCGTGGGAGCATTTAATTTTAATTTTTAAATTTTAATTCTGTTCTAAGTTGAGAGGGCACTAGTCAAGTCCCTGGAAAAGACGCCTTGTTGGTACGACAGGGTCGCAGATCATTTTCTCACAGATCTTAAAAAGGAACGGAGGGTAGAATTTCCGTATAAATAAACACATTTTATGATTTTATGCCGAAATTGAGCTTCACCTCCTTGAAAGACCAGCATCCCCCACTGTAGCATATCTTCATATTTTCACCATTCTGGAAAAAAAAAGGTTTCTTGGCTACTATGCTACCAAAAAGATAATAGAAAGACTGAAAATAATTATACAGGTATATGGTCATTATACCATTGCTAATACAGCAGTTTGCCTATTCTAATGGTGGCCTAGGACTTCTATCCAGTACTGTATGTTGGTTCCACAGGTCCCACATGACACCAAGTTAAATATGATACCTTTCCAGTAAAAAAAGCAATATTTCACAATCCTTTTACCAAATTAATGCTTAATCATGCTTTTTTAAAGATATCTTGATTTTCTTTTTTTCGTGATATTGCAGCACACTTATTCAAAATACAAAACTGACATTAAGCAGGCTGAGGAAGTGGACGAAACCCGGAAAAATGTGCAAGCCAACCTCTGTATATGACTGCTGCAATGATGAACATGGAGCACTGGGATTCATGCAGAGTACATATTGCATGCTGACCTGCGGTGTAGTGGACACTAAAAGATAATATTCAAGAAATATTCACACAAGTGTGCAGTCTTGCTGCCTATAAAGACATCCATGGCTTTTCTGGGGATTACAGTCAAAGCTTGTAATTAGCATGAAAGACTGGTGCTAGGGAGGATGAATGGGGAGAAATGACCTCTCCTATCGTTCTCCTCACATGCCTTATAGCTTATCTGGCCTCCACGTGGGGGGAATGTTTATATACTGCTCAGGCAGTTCAAAGATGAGCAATGCCTAAGCCTCCATGTGACAGTTTAATTTGGAATATCTGGTTGATTGTCAGAGAATTTTTCATGAATTGGGTGTGGTGGGGTGGGGTGGGTGTACTTCACAAGGGGACTTACTAAACAGCTTTTGTATTCATGCCTGTGCTCTCTCTTCCTCTTCTTTCACACTTTTTGATTTCCTCTTGTCTCTGTCGCTAGGTGCCGTTCATCATGGTATGATGTTCAACCTCATGATTCTTGAAAAGGCATAATGATGATATATCTCTATCAGCCAGTGTAATTGAGAGCTGTTTTTCTGCCCATTTTCTTACAATTTGTTACACCAAATTGCAGAGAACTGACTGTGCATTTCGTTTTTTCCTTGCTTTGCCCTTCACTGTCTAGCAGACACAGACAGTGTAAGAGAAAAGACGAGAGGCCACTACGTTCAAGGACCCTTGAGTTGGTTGCGGGCCAAATAGCATTTAGTATAGGATATCATCATTGAATATTAAACTTGGTAACTGCGGAAAGGTTAAATGCTTTGATATTGCTCTCAGGTAGTAGCTACATTATTTAAAAAAACCAATAACAACAACAACAAAAATAAAGCAATACAAAACTTTAAGTGTGCTATTAATTTTAGACTAGTCCATAGACTCCATAGACTATGACCAATTTCAGAAATAATTTAATACAGAGCCATCTTCTATTGCAAAAACCATCTATGATGAAAAATATTTTGTCTACCCATGCGAGACAAAAAAACCTGTTTCTATGTATATCCATTTGCTCTCTCATACTTGCATACAGAGACGTATAAAGAAAATATGGATGAGCTCTTGAAGTAATGGCACAGTGGAGCAAGTGGTTAGTGTTGTCGCCTCACAGCTCCAAAGGTCTCCGGTTCAATTCCCTGTATACTGTGTATACTGGTTTTCTCACACATTCCAAATGCATGTGTTTAAGTCAGTGAGTTTTTAGGTCACTGTATTCAGTGCCCAGATAAAATGGAAGGGTTGTGGTAGGAAAGCATCCAGCATAAACCCAAGCCAGGGCTAATATGAGGATCAGACCCATCCCTAATGGGAAAAGCTGAAAGAAGCTGAAGAAGTCATTTCATTTTTTTTTTTTCTTGTAGAACAGACTCTGCCTTCATTTCCATGTTGCTCTCGGTTTAGTCAAAATAAAGTAAGTCTCATTGTTTAAAAGAACCGGAAGCCTTGGAACCAAAAGTAGATCTCTGTCTTTCTCCCCCTCTGTTTTCCTTTCTTTCCCAGTCCTTTTTTTTCTCTCTCTATCTCAGAAGAGGTTCTATTTGTGTCTGATCATATATAGAGATAAATCACCATCATATTAATTAACTTCTAACCTAGTGCAGGGAGTCTTAGGTATTGATTCAAGGACAATCTGCTTCAGACAAAGAAAAATCAGATAGCAGCACAAGCTATACCTTCTTATATACTACTTATTGGCTTTGGCTGTATACTTGTGCTGTTTTATCCCTCATAATTTGCTTTGCCTTTTAATTTCTAAATCCTATGTTTCATATTTTCTGATCAAACAGGATCAGAGTATCTGATCCTGACATACCATGATTAACATTATTAACACTGTTTAGATCTTGGTAACCTCAATTAGTTAATTAAGTGTTATTTTTCTTGAAAAAAATCAAATCCCTATCATTTCTTGTGTATTGTCAGGACATGAGTGTTTGTACATGCCAAGCACAAAGGGAAATGCAAGCGATTGAAAGATTTCATTACGTTTTAATCCGCACTGAATATGTTTCAATCAGAACCAGCGGTACATTCGAGGTGAACATCATACCCAGATCTCAGCTGGAAGTTCATTTTTGTGTGTTTGACTTTGAAAAGCATATGTTTAAAAGTTTAGTTTTTGAAGAAGCCAGAATCCAAAATTCTCAATTTACCATGAAATACTGTAGCCTGCTGATTACACCTATCAACAGATCAAAGCAGTGTTTGTGGTTTCCTTGAACATCTCATCAAGTGAAGCCTGTCACAAGCAGCCGCATCTCAGCAGGTCTGGCTAAAGCAAGCAGGGGTTCTGAATTCTCCGAGCACGTAACAAGAGCTTTGACAGGTGCATTGTTAAAGATAGAGTGCACAATGTTGCCTCGTGTAGAGTTCTGACGAACCATGCCTTGCTGGTGTAATGCAGTTAAGACTGTACCTCTGGATGCCGAAGGTGTCTGTGGTTTGAAGTAGGATTCAGTCCCAGTACCAGAGTCACAGATTGAGCTGCAGAGTTTACTATTAGTAGATAAAATGGCTTGACAAGCCAATCTACTGCTGTTTGAAACCTGCCTCTCCAGCTCCATTCCCCTGGTGCGTTTGCTAATTTATATTTGCTTTAACATATGGTTAACATAATCATGCCAGTGCTCTGCATACATATTAATGTGGCCCTTTGCATAAAATAGGAATCAAATCACATTAAGATCGCAACAAACTTTGATTTCCCCTCTTAACATATCTTCAAGCAGCAGTGTGTACAGAATGTAGCAAATTATAATTTCACAACTTTTTAAAAGGATGTACTGCTTATATTGCTTATTCTACGAACCAACATCATTTGGGAGTGTTACTGTTCATTTTAAGGCTGTTAAATTAACAAAGAGCAATTGATGAGAAAACATATTTACATAATTGAACACTTCTATCTGTGCCTAGAGTTTTATAAACTGCTCCTCTCAATGGATATGTGTGCTGCACAGTTTGTGGAGACTAGTAAAGACAGCAAGAAAGTTATGAGTGCTTTATTAATGATGAGATTTATTTTTGTTTCCTTTTCACTGTTCATGAGTTTAATACAGGCATTGCACTGCTCTGACCCTTATACATGGGGTCTTTCAGAGATACTGTACATCAAATAACATGATTGTGTTTGCGCAGATCACATAACAATAAGGACAGTCTTGGTATGAAGACTTTCAAGAAATCAAGACTACCGTTTTGCCCTGATTAGATTGTCTATATTTAATACTAATACATAATTATTGTAAAATGTGTACACTGTGCAAAAGTCATAACCCACTAATATTCCGCTGATCTTTATAGTTTTTAACATTCATACTGAACTTTAGCATATCTTTGCCTTTTCACGCCCGATTCTGAGAAGGTGGTTTCTTGGCTGGTCCAATTCTAAAAAGACATAATTTATAATCAAGCTTCTTTGACCTGTAGAAGGTTCAACTTGCCATCCCGATGAAGCTGCCAGATGCTGCTATTGCTCAAGTGTAAGGGGAGGTACTTGCCACTGAAACTGTTTTACTAATTATTTTTAATACTGCATATAAATGTCCTGTATTTTTTGGAGAAAAATAATTGTATTCGGTCATCAAACCCTTGCTCCAACAGTGGTATATCTATTATAATGTGACCAAAGACTACACATTACTGCGCTTTAATGTGCAAAAGTGGGTGCACTACCACATATCTACATCACTAATAGTGCACTATGAACAATATTTTTAAACTACACACCAGGACTGATTCATTCAATTAATTACAGGCAGTGGTTCATAGTTGCTTATATAAATAAATCGTTGAATTCTGCAATTTAATCAGACTTTACATAATCTGTGTTAACAACCAGTAATGAATAGCGTGTATATCACATAAAAAAATGAGTGGTCAGAAATGAGGATGTGACCGTGATATGAAGTCTTTTTTGTGTACTGAAAAGCCCAAGAACAAGAAAAACACTCATATTAATGGTTATAGATAATTTGCCACAACATTCCTGCACATAAACAACAAGTACATGCAGGATCAGAAGAAACCTACCTGTAGTAGTAACATCTAAAGTATTCAGCACAGCACTTAGATAGGCCAGGAGCATTCTGGAATCAAGTGCAATAAAACAAACATTGAAATTCTTTGGCTACAATCATCGGAGGTAGATTTGGAGAAAATAGGAGAGGCATTTTATGTGATCTGCATAGCAATTAACGCAGTGCTTGTAAGATCTTATACAGACACGTGCCTTGCTTTCAAAGCCTATACACCCCCCGCTGCTTGTTTAGAACCCAAAACAGAAGCAAAGGAGAGAAAAAAAGGCAAAATCTGTTCTCTCTTTCTTCAAAGAGCTGTGTCACTACCAATTCAGACAGCTTGGACAATTTTGTCAGTGATATTGCGAGTTCTCTTTGTCAGCAACCAAGACTCTGACACTCCCACAAGGTACTGCTTTCCCACTGGTGGCCACACTATAAAAAGAACAATCAGAGTGGTCTGATGGAACTAATTTCATCTGGCCTTTCAGTCTCTCCTGCTCTGTCTTTGTCTGTCATCTCTGCTACTCTGACTGAACCTCTGCTGCCTTTTGCTTTGCAGTCATCCTTTATCTCTCTGCATGATTCATTCTACTCAATAAGCTCCCAAGTAAGCAGATTTGTTCATCTCCCTTTTCTCCCTCTTTAAGAAGAATATTGTGATTTGTAGACAGAACATTCAGTTCAAATAAAGTTGTTTGAACTTCCATCAAACCGGACAGGCAAACAACAACAACAACGAAACAGTAAATAAACATAATAAGGAAATAGCCCTGCTGGAAAACCCTTGGCTGGGTATGCTATGTCCACCAAACAGCTCAGTCAAGTCCACATCACATGCCTCAACTGTGATAATTAGATTAGTTTTCAAATGTAGAAGGCAAATGAGTTTCTGTGCTGGGCTGTCAGTCTCCCTAATAAGTTGGGATTTTGCTGCCAAATGAAGTGATACCAGTTGAGAGAAAAGCAGCCTTTTTGCATTTAGGCTGAAATAAATAAATGCATATGCACTAATAATATATTGCTTAATCTTCTGATAGATTAGATTAAGATTTGGTAAATGCATTTTGACTTAGTGGAGTGAAACTGGATATAAGGAAGCTTAGCTGTACTGAGACTGAGTAAACATCCCAGTAGTATAAGTATTTCAGCATTAGGCATAATGCCTCTACTCTGTATAAGGTGCCAGCATTAAGGATAGGCTTTGATTCATGCGCGTTACTAAAATGTTGCATTATTTCAACTTGAAGGATGGAGCGTGCATATAATACAGTGAAGGTTTGATCAATAACACGGCTTGATCTCTTGTGCAGGGAGCGTTTTTCTCTCTTCTGTGCCGCCTTCTCCGCTTCTCAATTATATTACAAACTCTTTAAGGCCATTGACAGTAAAATATAGAAGCCTCTATTCAAAGTTAAAAGTGCTTCACTAAGCGTCAGCAAACAACATCTTCAATTATTTTTTTTCAGTTCGCAAGCGGACAGCAATATTTATTACCTAAGACGATGTACTGTGCACGGTGGCAGAATATACATAGGTAGGTAGGTATTGTAGGAATTTTGATTAAAATTGATTTTCCTGCCCTTGGGAAGTTAAAAGTCAAAAACTGTTTCATGCACATTTATGAAAGTGATATAGTCTGTTGATGATTAAATCCCACGTGTAAGTGTTTCATCTATTCTCCGCAACAATGTGGCCTGTATAAATAACAATGTTCTATCTCAGCTTTTCCTGCATGCTCTTGTCATTTTGAGAAGGTTTGCGTCCTACTGGGAGGGAACAGAGTGACTTCCAAAGATGTACATCCGTGTCCTACTATAATATTCTGAAACCTAAGCCGACTGACTTTACTTATTGTTAGTCATCATAAAGGAACTCCTTGTTTTACGAAGGACCGGATTATGATGTTTTAAACTTACATAGGCCTATCACAATCATGAAATTCAGGTGATGATTGGTTGTTATATAAATAATTGCGATTAACGATTTAATTGTCTGTTCATTAAATGCAACTAATGAAGTACAAACCTAAAGTGTCTGAACAGCCATGTTGCTTCAACTAGTAATGTTTGATTAGCAGCTACTATTGATAACTGTCAAAATGATACACTGCATGTGGATTCAACCACAAAACTCACATACATGCCTACAAATATACAAACATATAAACAATCCATGAAAAACTACAAGCTACCAACATTACTCAGCACCAACTTCTAAACCAGTTATAGCAGAATTAGAATTAAGCAAAGTTAGAATGAAGCCCCTTACGGATCAATTAATGTATTGACTGCATTCTTTTATTCAAACTTAAATGCAGAAATCTACAGACTGTAGAAAAACTGTGGAAAATTACTGTAGTCCTATATAATCGTGATTTTTTTCAAAACAATAAGTTTTTTTTTCTTACTATCAATACATTAAACTTTCAGTATTTTTTTTTTTACTAAATAAGCTTTATTTAAGTGTTAATTATTTTGCAACTATAGATACATGTATGTGTTTATAGTAAATTTATAATAAACTGTTTATTTACTATTAATGCAACTTACAGTGGATCGTATCCCCATTGTAAACTGGGGACTATCTGTCATATTTTTTCCAAGACAGCTATATTTTGAAGCTTTCATTATCACAGAATGTTATAATATGTTACAGGATTCTAAAAATAAATCATGATGAATATTACAGGTTTCGAATCATCATATAATGTTGTATGGCCTTTCATGGCTATTCACAGCGCAAATGACACTATGCTCTGCTGTTGTGTTCAGGCACCTGATTAATGATTTATCTCTGTCCCAAAGCCCACGCATCTGTCTCTAACAGTTTGCAGGCTGGCCACACCTCACCAAGTACATCACCAGATGTTCCCACCAGAGATGTCTACCAGCCTCCACTCATAGCAAACAACTTCATTATCTCTGTTTCCTGCTGCAGTTTTATTTTTTAAGACACTTGTATTTACATCTGTGTAGGTATGCTGTGCTGGCAAATTTCTAATACTACAGTGCTGGAGTGACTTACCACTACAGTGTTCCATGTGATTTGATACTACTATGGTTGATTCTGAAAAAAATCATTATGGCTAAAAAAAAAAGGACACGATATTTCATGACTATTTTAATAAGATTAACATTACCATAGATATTACCCAATCAGTCTGCCTACCATGGAATATAAGCAACAACCCATAAATTAAGCTGACATATACGACACCTTTGGTCTATTAAATGTCAGTATTTTATTGTGTTAGATTGCTTTACACATTGCAAACTGGCCTTGTTCAAATGATCACCCATACCACTACCTATACCACTACCCATATCAGTATAATTATGAAGACTTCACATGCATGGCATATGCATGCATGATTACAATAATAATTAGCATCATTCTCATAACAATAGTAATAGTAATCGTAATAGTAATGTTAATCAGCACATGCTTACTGATTATAATAATTAATGGGATGATATAGCAGTTCCTGGAAGTAATAATATTCATATTAAAGACACAAAGAATTAGATTTGTGTAATTGAAAAAACTTAATCCAGGTGATCCCGGTCCTGTTGTTGGCTGGTACTGGCATGTTGCACAAATAAGGTCTCCATAAAATCGCACCATGTAGGAGCATCCATGTTTGCCACATGCCCAGCAGTTTTGTTCTGGTGGCTTGCTGGATTACAAGCTTGTAAAATCTGCTCTGGATTGTCAGAGCTTTGCTGTGACTAGAGAACTGGCTGAACCACTGACCAAAGCAGCTTCGCGGTACGCTTAAAGGATTTTAGCAATTCACATAAATAGCCGACAGAAGCACAAACAAACATGCATGCAAACCAAAACAAGACTCAGAAGCTCAGATGAGTAGAGCATATAGTCAGAAAGCATAATGTAATGTTTACCTAACTGTAATGTACTTTAACTCTGTTTAACATTAGGATGGCTGTTTTGCCAGTGCATCAGTGTAAGTATTTGGTGACAACTCATCCTCTTTAAATTCATGCTGATGTACTTTTATTATGTGCAGTTTTCCCTTATGTTCATTGAGCAATGACATGAGGAAAAAAGAAGTAATGAAATTCAGCTGAGGCATTGGATTATAAATGAGGTTTGCGGCAGGCGCCTTAATGTTATTTAGATTTCTGTGTATTGAGACCTTGTTCCAACTCCCATCAGCAATGCGGCAGAATCAAATATGAATATAAGCTGATATAAGGAAATTGGTTTGTTATGTGCTGATGCTTTGGAGACCAAACCCTGCGTGGGCAATGGAGAGAGGGAAAAGAGCAATCCAGGCAGAGTGATGTTTTAATTACTTGAACTGGAATGATAACACTTCACTCCTGAAATGATACAAATTAATAGGGCTACACCCGCAGTCATCTGCCTTCATCGAGCGTTATTTTGGGAACACGGCGTGTTTAGTTTGCCCCTCGTGTCAGACTCTATTTCATCTTCTTTCAGGGACGAATATGGAAATAGGCTTTTCCTACAGGACCAGCTTTTAAAGACTGATTGTACCATCATAACATTTGCTGCACAATTAAGTTGTCTGCTGCTATGGTTATGACTGCTGGACAAAATGAAAGATGAACATAGTGTACCTTTGCATGGGACCAATTCAATTAGTCCAGATATTTAGTAGCAATTAATAACAACATTCTTGTTTAGGTTTAGATTTTTGCCTCTAAGATGTGTTACGTAGTAACTACTTAATCTAATCAAGACAGGCCATTACCACATCATTTACCACATTGGTGTTTTAGCACTGTGCATTGATAGACGTTATTATTGCACAAATACAAAGTACTGCTTGCTATCCAAGAGAACAATTTAAACAGCCACGCAGAACACTGCAGCTCTAGCACAGCTATTTTAGTTAAGACTGTTTTTGAATCATCTTGGTGTTTCTATTCATAGTTTTGTTTATGTCCCCAATGTTTTTACAGTTTTATTGACTATGAAAACAACATGACAGATGCAAGTGTCCTCCTCAGACCTCAGAACTGTTATTGTGCCAGTTCAACTAGTTTTTTGAATCTCATTGGAAGTCTCTCTTTAAGATAAACTTAAAGCTTTGATATTACTGTAGATGTTTGCCATGTATGTACTATTTGGTAATACTACTTATTGTCTTGGGCCAGAGCACATTTGATCCGACCTAGCTACCTCAGTTTGACCAAAACACCTGCACAGTGCTTGTACTCTTTAACTATAGCTATACCGTTTCTGACAGTATATAAACACAGTTTAGCCTACAGGTTCCCAAGTACGTGCCTCTCTGCTTAAAACATGTTTTATGAACCTCATGGTATACAGCCAAAGGCAGCTGTCTGTGTTAAATTCAAAAGGACTGAACTAA
>JAUZSV010430877.1:0-10294 GCA_034780495.1 Parotocinclus cesarpintoi | reverse complement strand
TATAAAAATAAATTATATTTTAAAAATATGTAAGCAAAACATCAAAGTATTTCATAAATAATATTTATTTAAGAATATTTCTTTTTTAATTTGACCTGCACAAGATATGAAGTATAAAGATATTTTTTCCCCAATACTATACAATAGAATACAATTTCCTTACAATTCCCTTACAATTGCTACAACTACAGTGGATGGATGTTAATCGGATGGTTGTTAAATGGCGTTTACCTTTAAACACCATCCAGCACATTTTCCAGAGCAATAAGCATTTTGATACTGGGATTGTATTGTATTTAAGTGATCATGTGTATAATGTACTACAACATCAACATCTTATGAATGGGTAAGTTCTGTTATTAGAGTTTAAGAATTATAATAAAAACAACAAGGACCATATGTATGAAAGAGTATAAAGAATCTCCTCCAAATTGCCTTTTGCCTGTGCATATGTTTTTCATCAGTTTTAAATAAAAACGCACCTGTTTCTCATCATAAATAAGGCTGTGCCAGTGAAATCTGTGTGGTTTGGAACAACATGGACACATTTCTCATATCGACTCTCATTTAGTGATAAATTACTTACACACAGTTACCCCAATAATAACTCTATTGTTACAGCCTTCCACCAAAAATAAACTACATTTGAAGACAGTAATGTTCCTTTAGGTTTGATCAAAATCCTTCAATATGACCAAGACGCCACTTCACTGTTGTTACATAGGATGCGCTCCATTTATCTGTGCTGGCACAGCCCGATTTATGTACCTGCCTAAAGAAAATGCTATCGCATAGTGGCATGGGTGGAGAGTCATGTTTTAAAGGAGCATTGACATGGCCTTTATGTAGCATATTGTGGTGCCTGTTAAAACATAAATGTCACAAGATAAGGCAGCTGGCCTGATAAAAGAAATATCAGCTGAGTATAAACTTTTTTTCAGTTCACAAACCAAATTTCAAATTGTTTCGTCTTTGAGATTTGCTACGATTTCCAACATTGACTGTAATCATATATGTTAATTCACATTACTATAAAGCCATAAATCCAGAACTATAGAAGCCATGTGCTTGGCACACTGATACACATCTATTTATCTACTTGCCAATTACCTTCTTTCAATCCAGTTAATTCTTGATAATACTATAATTTTCATGTGCTGTGATTTTTATGTGATCTATGCAGTGATGTATTCTGTGTTCTGTTATTTCAGTCAATTGTAATCAGACTATTAAACAATATAGCTTTGTAGAAATAAATATATATTTACAAAAAACATCATCACGTTTAATCACAACTGTTAATTATTTACTCAGATAAATGTAAAAAATAGCTTTTTGTAACAGGTTGTGTGTCAGAGGGGACTAAAAAGACTTTTGTTTGACTCCTTAGCTTGGCATTTTCAAAGCTGTCATAATTTATTAGTGGTAATTCAATTTTGTTTGTGGGATAGTTCTGACTCTACCTAGAGCTGTACTGAGGAGAATGTGATACTGCATACAGGCAAAATATCACACGGTGTTAGAATCTGCACTGCAACATGCACACATTTCTATGCCGAAAAAAATCGATTGTACATCCAGTCTGCTTTGTACTGACTGCTCCGGAAAATATCATCAGATGCTTTATCATTATGAGGTAGTTAATTTATGGATAATTTTAGACATTCCCTGTACTTTTGATGTCGTGTCATTATTTTCTCTGTCTGGATCTGTACTAATAGACCAAATATAGAATCACTGCTTGATCTCTCTGCCTCATTTCTGATCAACATAGATGTGACTCATATAGACTCTGACTAGATGGTTGATCCTTTACCACTGTCTAATGCATTGTTTTCCAGATGGTAAACCCTTGCGATGGTGAAAGCTAAATCTCTGGCATTTTTGCTCCCAAATATGCAACAGCAGGGATTGTGGTAGCCTATTGGATAAGATACTGGGCTATGGACCAGAAGGTCCATGGTTCAAATCCCACCTCCTCCAAGCTTAACCCACAATTGCTTGGACTGTAAGACTGTATCAATTTTAACTCGCTTTGGATAAGAGCATCTGATAAATGCAGTAAATGTAACAGCAAAAGCATGGGGAGTAAATAAAGCGTGTGTCAGTCTTTACAGAACATTCAAGCCATGGCTTAGAATTATACAATTTGGAATTCAAAGCATGTATCTTTTCCAAGCGTGAGCTATGTAAAAAACATGACAACGGAGTGGCATTATTTAAGCCAGGAAAAAGCACTCCTTGTGGGAACTGGAGTCAGATGCTGCAAATTTAGATCTCTGTTTAAAGAAAAATCAAGGTGAATCAATAGAATTCATCTGCCTCTGCTGCTAAGCATCCCTTTTCCCCAAAATTGCTTTGTAAACCAATTTGCATGGTTTACGTCTGTAATTACTGGCATGTGGATGTAAAAGTTGGTTAACCAGTAGCTAACACAAATGACACCATTTACCTTCATTTGTTGGCTGTAAATGTCAAAAGCCTTTTGGTCTGCATCTGAAGTTTCACTCTGTTACTGCAATACCCTGAAGTGGCACTCTAATTGCAGGTTTAGTAGAAAATGGGATGTTGAGGCATTTAGCATCAGGCTGCGGATAGTAAGCGTCTCCTAAACACTTACCCTGGCAGCCTCCTCTATCCACTCAATAACATGATTAAGATCTCTAGTGGGGGCAGCAGTTACTGAAGTCAGGCTGTGCTAGCACAGCTCTGGTGACAACAAAATCCGTCAGACGTGGCAAGCCTGGACAAGTCCATCTTTTGCAGACAAAGCTTTATGAACAACATAGTTTTGGCTGTCACCCAGTGGAATGTCTGCTTTGTCAGCAGTTATCCTGCTGGCCTGAAAATGAAATAGCTCGCTAGTCTGTAGGTCCAATACAAAATAGTCTGTCAGGGAACAATTGAGGATATTAATTGGTGCTGTCGTTAATGAGCGGTTTGGAAGATGGAAAGGTATTTTACCTTGCAGCTGTCCACAGGATTCCTATAGGCACATAGCCATGTCTCCTGCTATACAGTATTATACTATTTATATTGCATATTGGATGTGTAAGTAAGGACTAGGTTTATACACTTTAATTGGACCGTAATGTTTCATTACAGAGTAGGAAGTACACAAATAGTAAAAAACTAATGATGCATCAATTTAACACTCATCAAGAGACTCACATTCTAATTAAAAATGAATAAACATTGTATGCATATCAAAATGCAGTGCACCCACTTGCAGACATTCATGCACTCACTCAACCATGTGTCAACAAACAGGCTTTAAAACCAGTAATATTACTGATTTACTTTCCACAGTATATTTGAATTGTTTCAGTGTGTTGGCGCTTTTGCTCTTGCTCTGATGTCGAATGATTGCAGCAAGAGGTTTTGCCAGGGCTAGATGAGCATGGTTGATTTACCAGCTCTGCTTGCTTACATCTCCCGGCATGCCCATGATTTGTTGAATCTGATCTGGTTAGTTAAGCTAAGAGGGGTGATGTAAATGCTCCAAATAAATTGGCGCGGTTGCTTGCCCTTATCTTCCATACTTTTATTTGAGGAATGATTAGGCTTGACTGGCTCAGTCCCCTTAGTAAACATTAACCTTATTATTGTAGATAGTTAAGGAAAAATCTTTTGATATACTATCATTGATCTGCTGTTACAAGGGCTATGGCTATGGATTACGATATGGTTAATTAGGAAATTAATTAATTAATCATCAGTGAATAATTGTCTTGCGTTTATAGTCCCTAGAATATCTTAACTGTTGTCACATCACACCCCTAAAACCTTCCAAAAATCAAAATAAATTAAATCAAACTTTTTTTTTCAGTTGTACTTACATATTATAACCCATTCCAATTTAAATAAGGGAGCTAAATAACCATTATAGAGTAACACAGCTTTCTTTCCTCAGGTTTCTTGAGGATTAAACAGCTAATAGATCCTGGTAACACAGTAAACTCAGCTTGGTGCTTTCAAACGGACACAAAGATACAATTTACATTTTTAGTAGGGAGAAGGATACCTACAAATGTAAAAGGCATTAATTGTCCCATGGTACTTAAAGTACTTTCAAGTCTTTATGGCTGATGGTGTATTAACGCATGTGACAAAAATCTTACAAGCTTTACACCAAGCTTGCCTGTATGACAACACGTCAAGAAAGAAAAACAAGACACCATAGATCTCATTTAATAGCTGATGCCATGTTGCTAAAGGTTTTGAGACCAATATGAACTTTTTTAGGCTGAACATTGTTGTGTGTTGTTTTTCTCTTGGGGACTAAACTCCAACAAGGAAGAAGGGACTTTCCCCAATCTAGATATGCAAAGTTATTAGAGGCATATCCAGACAAACCAGTGGCTGTATTTAAAGCAAATGTGTCTCTGAATTGTTAGGTTGAATTTAACCACATATACAACACATTTTTTTTTTTTTATTACTTTTCATAAATGTTGTCCTTTTTTGTTAATTTACTTTTGTAAAGAAAATGTTTAAAGCAGGAAAAATGTATAGGTGTTGATGTCACAGTGAATAAAAAAAGAGTGATTAATTTAAAGGGATATTAGGATTTGCAATAGGCATTGTTTGTGTAGCACACGCTTTTATCCAGAGCAACTTACAACAGTGCTTTGTATCCTCTTTAAACTGTACCTCATTCTAACATATGCACAAACACAATATCTAAAAGAAAGCAACTAGTACCGTGGACCATTCATTTATTATCTTCCGCTTAATCCACATGGGGTCGCGGGCCAGCCTGTGCCCACCCGGCGGCTCTGGATGCAAGGGCAGGAACAAATCCTAATGGGATGCCAATCAATCGAAGGACACACACACACACACACACAGTCAAACACTAAGGAATACATTAGCCAACACTTTGGCGTGTCTTTGGACTGTGGGAGGAAACAGGAGTAAACCCACGCTGACACGGCTAGGACATGCAAACTCCACACAGAAAGGACACAGGCCGCTTCAATCTGGAATTGAACCCGGGACCTTCTTGCTGTGAGGCAGCGGTGCTACCCACCGAACCACCGTGCTGCCCATGGACCATTTTTTGTTTAATTAGTCTTGGCATCAGTTCTGGATATTCCACTTTCTTTAACCAAATGATATGAATATGCTATGCTGCTCTTCTTACCTCTTCTACAAGTGTGGTCACTCTCATCGCTTGTGTTTTGTTTTAACTTTTACTACTGTATGGTTAATCAGCTGGCACAATTGTTTCGACATTCTGTATTTAGGAGAAGTAAAGATAGGCTGACATAGTAGAGATGGAAGAGAGCAAGTTGTCATGGCGACATGTGCTCCCTGGAGTCACTGTGCACTCTTGGTATTAATATTTATTATTTGGTTACTGTGACAAACACTGGTTTCTGACACGACCTACATAGTTGACAGTTGTTAATGTGATTCATAATGTACACAGCATCTGATGATGTCTGATGGCTGTCTAAAAAGTTTGTAATTCAACAGAATGTTTGAGATTTGTTACCTTTTTTAACCTTACTTACTGCTTAAGTTACTGCAGTACTTAGCCATTAATACAGAAAAAAGAATATGACCAGTAGTTGTGATCATATAAATTGCATTACGTTTCTTCTATGGTTTCTTCATTTGTGTAGCTTTAGTATAGTCATTTGCAGAACCTTGGTTTAAACTTTCATTCTGTACAATTGCCTGAGTCTGGAAAACAAACCAAGGGTAGGCTTGCATTGGATTTGGTTTGCTCTGGATGTCTGTCTGGGGGTTTTTGGGGTGAGCAGCCTTTAACAAGCCAAAATGAGTCAGACCACATTCAAAAACTCTTCAGCAGTGCCAGCAGTTTGTGAGCACAATAATAGGAAAGCAAGGTCTTTTTCCGGTATGAGTGTTGTTAGCATTCATCAGTGAATCTCAATGTTATGGAGATAAAGTGTGCAGTCACAACATTAGGATTCCTTCAAGGATCCATTTCCTTACCGACACGGATCGCAGCATCTGAATGTGCAGAGCTGTCACATTTTAGAATGAAAATTCCTATGAAACTTCTGCCTCACCAATGAAGAACTAATCATTTTAGTCTATGGCCTGCTTGCTCCCACAGGATCTCACTCAATTAGTAAGAAGTGGTGTTTGTGTATTTTTAATATGTAACCTAATTACTACAGCTTGGACTTACTAGAGAACATTATGTGTTGCTTAATATCAAATAAAAAATATTAAATATTGTAGCGTTGGAGTTGGTTATTCTTTTTCTTTATTAAACTAATAGCACAGACAGTATATTACCAGCTCTTAAAAAGACTCTTGAGCAGCTCAGTCCAGACGATAAGACACAGCCTCAGCCAGCCAACACCCTTACACATAGTCTTCCCCAAGCCGGAACTAAGCCAAATAAAAGGCACGCATACAAACAAGGAGAACAACATAAGCTAATCAACTAAAAAAAACCTGTACACCAAATACAAGCTATTTACCCAAATAATAATACCAACGAGAAACAGGCAATGCATGCTGGGGCTAGGATTGGAAATGATCTTTACAACAAATTTTTTATAGGTTAAACTTATAATCTAGTGTTTTTTGGCATTACATTATTAGAAAAAGAGAGATGCAAATGTTTACATTTTGGGGATGACATGAGCTACGAACCATTTTCCAGCAGCACAATGCAGGCAGACTTGTTCAGGCTAAATAAATGATCACGGGGCTATTTTTATGCTGAGGTATAAACGCAGTAATCCTTTGAGCAGAAGCTGGGAGCCTACACCCAAAATCACATTAGGGAATACAGTTACCCTCTTTCCTCTTTCGCATTACCCATTGTGCTTGCTCCACCATTGCTTGTCTGTATTGTGTGTTAAAATTAAAGGAAGGAATATTTTAAACCGTATATAATAATTACGGGAGTGGCTTTTCATGATCTTGTCAAAAAATGCATTCATGTGTTCCTGAAAAAGATTACTTCTTGAAGGCAGCATGTTGCTCTAAGATCTCAGTGTAATTTTATGGTTTAATCACATAAGTGTAAATGACCTTTGACAAGGGCACTGACACAGACCCTGGCTTTTGGACTTGGGCTGATAACAGTCTGGATGGTCCTTTTTGTCTTTGTTTTTTTCCCAAAAAAGCTATAGAATACTGATTCATCTGACCACAGTAAACGTTTCCTTTGTGAGATGGTATATCCTAGATGCTGCAGAACCCAGAGAATTTGACGTTGTTCTGGACATGGTTATCATGAGGATTATTTTTTGCACAGTGGCATTTGTGAATGTAACTCCATATTGTGTAAAAAAAAAAAAAAAACTTAGCCTTTCCTGGATGTTGACTTTGTACCACATTTTGTACAAAATTCTGATCTGTATTTTTATTCATATTTACACTTCAACTGTGAGAGACAAAATACCAAAAAATCCAGAAAATCACATTGTATGATTTTTAAATAATTAATTTGATACAATAGAAAAACAGAAACCTTTTTTTTTCACTTATAGTGGTCGGATCAGTTCTTGACCATGATTTTGGCCCCTCCATACAGATCTTCTTTAGATCTTTCAGGTTTTGGGCTGTTGCTGGGCAACATTGAGTTTCAGCTCCCTCCAAAGATTTTTTTATTGGCTTCAGGTCTGGCGATTGGCTAGGCTACTCCAGAGCTTTGAAATGCTTCTTATGGGTCCACTCCTCAGTTACTCTGGCTGTGTTTTGAGTCATTATCATGCTGGAAGACCCAGCCATGACCCATCTTCATGACCCATGAAGGGAAGGAGGGAAGGAGGTTGTTGGCCAAAATCCTGCGAAACATGACCCCATTCATCCTCCCTTCAATACGGTGCAGTCGTCCTGTCCCCATTGCAAAAAAGCACCACCAATATATGATGTTTCTACCTATATTCTTCATGATTTAGTATGTTGTTCTTGTCTTTCTTCTTCCTTCAAACATGGAGAGTGGAGTTCATACCAAAGAGCACTATTTTGGTCTCATCTGACCAGATGACCCTTTCCCATGCCTCCTCTGGATCATCCAAATGGTCATTGGTGAACTTCAAACGGGCCTTGACATTTTCTGGTGTGAGCAGGTGGACCTTACGTGCCCTGCAGAATTTTAGTCCATAACGGCATAGTATGTTACTAACAGTCAACTTTGAGACTGTAGTCCCATCTCTCTTCAGGTCATTGACCAGGTCCTCCCATGTAGTTCTTGGCTGATTCCTGACCTTTCCCAGAATCATCAGATTTACAGTTATCTTGTGTTTCTTCCATTTTCTAATAACTGCGACAAAAGTTGTTGCCTTCTTACCAGTATGCTTGCCTATTGTCTTGTAGCCCATCCCAGCCTCGTGCATGTATACAGTTTTGGTTTCGGGCATGGTGGAGAGGTCGGAGTGTGATTGTTTGATTGTGTGGACAGGGGTCTTTTACACAGGTAAAAAGTTTAAACAGGTGCAGTTAATATAGGTAATGAGTGCAGAATAGAAGGGCTTCTTAAAGAAAAACTAACAGGGTTGTGAGAGCCAGAATTCTTGCTAATTGGTAGGTGATCAAATAGTTATTCTATGCCATGAAATGCAAACTAATTATTTAAAAATCATACAATGTGATTTTCTGGATTTTTGAAGTTAGATTCTGTCTCTCACAGTTGAATCGTACCTCTGGTAAAAATCTGATCAGATCTCTCCATTATTTGTAGGTAGGAAAACTTGCAAAATCTGAGGTGTATCAAATACTTATTTTCCTCCTGTGTGTATTGTACGTTTATTTTATTGTATTTGTATTTAATCATGCTAATTTAGACAAAAACAGAGTCTGACTGTTCTGCCTCTTCCTGCTTAGGATATTGTTTTTGTATGTGCAACATAGCCTCTAATAACGGTACTTAATAGAGTATAATGGAGTGTCATTAATCACTGGCTGGAGGTTATGCTTTGCAAGGTTAATGGGAGAAAATGTGTTCTCTGAACTGGCTGCAATTTCTCAGGTGTTTAATAGGATCAGGCAAAGCCTGGCTCCATGTGCAGTCGACTACAGCAAGAATCATACTATTAAATCATCCAAAGCTAATTTCCCTCACTCTCCGAGATCATTCTAACATCTCACCTCAAATTCCCAGTCTGTCATGTATTATTTTTCTCTTTTCATTTTGTCTGTGCTCAACACTAAGCGTGTGAGTTTGGCTATACCAGACATCTGCAGGTGTGTCACAGTGCACATATTTTGTCTCTATATACTGTACTATAACTTATCTTCTCTATTATGCTCTGTGTTTTAGTATAAGAGAAGCTATGACCTGGTCCAGCTGCACCCCCCCTCTTCCTCCATTTCTGAATCACTCATCATATCTGTTTAGATTAATAAGTATGGAGAATATAAAGAAAGGAGGCAAGACAGGAGAACAACAATGTGCAAAGTTGATAATGATTGACTGTGGTTATTGATGCTTATTGACTGTGTGTATAAATTATATACAAAGATATATATACTACTTTTAAATACCACACATTTGGTTGAAATTTTCTTTACACTTCTTTCCTTGAAGATCGCAGTGCATATAGTGCTATATAGCGAATTATTTTTAAAATTTAAAAAACATATATAGTATATTTCATTATCATTGTCACACAGTTGACAGTTTATTCATTGCAATACCAATTTTATTGTGACCGTGATGTGCTACCACAACCACACAAGCCACGCATGATTTTCAGACCCTCCCTTCTAACTCACAACCACCCTCTTCCATCCATACAATCCCACCGGCGATAATCAGAACAATCTGAGGGCCTACCAACACTATGGTCTGTTCGCCTTGTACCATGCCAGAGCATGATTGTGCACCCTCCTTTCAACCCCGCTGGCTTCTGATTACACTGACCAGTCATGCCTACGTCATCATAATGTGATTTATTTGTGTTGGACTAAAGACCCGATTGCACATCGTGGTGGAATTTAGGGTTGTTTTTGCTTTGTGGTGGAGTCATTTTCGGTGAGTTTTTACACAGCCCTCTCCTGCACACAGTTTTATTGATTATGCAAAACAGTGAAATTCAGCTACCTTGGGGGCAGTGCGGTGGCTTCATGGACAGGCGGTAGCACCGTCGGCTCACAGTAAAAAGGTGCTAGGTTCAATCCCAGGTGGATAAGTCTGCCTTCTGTATGAAGTCTGCATGTCCTCTCCATATACAGTGCATCCGGAAAGTATTCACAGCGCTTCACTTTTTCCACATTTTGTTACATTACAGTCGTATTCCAAATTGTATTAAATTAATCTCTTTCCTCAAAATTCTACACAAAATACCCCATTATGACC
>JAUZSV010430865.1:0-10294 GCA_034780495.1 Parotocinclus cesarpintoi | reverse complement strand
TTTGTAACAACACCAAACTGTGATAAAAGGTTAGGCAGTTATCGTGGCACTATTTTTTAAATATCAGCACATGCCTGGTTGAAACACAACACTGCCCCGAAGCACATATGAATTTGACCACAATGACATTCTTCATAGGGCAAGAAAGACAACACCCTGTATTCTGAGTTGAGTAACAGTCTGGGAGTACTCCATAGCATGGAAAAGATGGATGGCACACACTGTGTCACCTAATAAAGCTACATAAAATGTCCAACCTCACTAAGACATAGAGACCCTGAGAGAATATGGGGGAGTCTGTGATTAAACTCCAGGAACATACTTCTCTCCTTCTTTGTTCCTCAGTCCATCTTGGGGATCAGCATAGAAAAAAAGCTCTCCGATTCTGATTCTCACTGCATCCACAAGATCCCATAAAACAAAGGTTTAAGAAAGTACAAACACTCTTTATGGCATAATGGAAACCTTCTGCAGCTCCTATAAGACTCCGAAATAATGAGATTCTCTCAGGCAATTAACCAGAATTGACCAATCTACAACCTAGATGTCCTGAGCAGCTCTGAGCAAAATCCATGTAACCATAAAATCAGCAGGAACCCCGTCTCCAGAAAACTATGACAGCAGAAAAGACACATAATCACCTTCGAACATTGCACTATTTGGCAACTGCCAAAACCAAAACAATTTTAAGTACCTCCACTAATAAAGTGCCACGTGAAAACCGAAGAGTAAAGTAAAAAATAAAATCCCCAGAAACACAGAGTTACAACTACAAGCAGTTATTGCCAGCACCTCATTAAAATGACAAGTCCTAGACTTGGGCAACTTGAGCTCCTCAAAATAAACAAACACCATCAGTAATAGCAGTGAAGTGAAAGAAATCCATCCTCGTCATAGGCTGAGCTACAAGTTGACCTGTGAACAGCCCTTATTAGTTCTAATGGGTCACAAAGCTCCCGCCTGGCTCCACTGACACCTCTAATCAAAGGCAACAGTGGCCTATTAGGCCACTTCAAAGTAAATCCCACATAATTATATTACAAAAATCTATGTGAAGGAAAGATTTAATTTCTTGCTCCTTATTCCCCCTTACTCTAAGCTTTTGGTGCAAGGCCTCCATAAACAGCTACATACCTAATCACCTTGTTAAGAAATATCATTAAAGGGAGCGCCTCAATAAATAACTACTAATATCAGCTTACTCTGACACATCTCTAATAGGCCATACATTTGTTCCTGCCTGTGGGAGAGAGTGATGGGGGGAGGAAAGTGTTTTAGACAGAAAAATAATGACATAGTGAATGGGCGTCTGCTAAGAACAAGCCATATTAGGTGCGGTATTGACAAAACAAGACATCTTGGTATTTCCTTGGATTTTGTCTATAACGATACATGGACGATACCTTACATTGTCCAAAAAGGTGTTTGTAGACGTTTACATTGTACTAGCTTACCCACCTTAATATGATATCACTTGTTATTTACTAATAACATAATTGAAAAATAAAATTGCAAATCTACAAGTAAGAAAAGCATAGCACATGTTACTTTTCTTGTTGTAAGGAACTTTTTTGCACAATGATAGTTTGCTGAGTGTGTTATTGTGCTGCTACTTTGGCTGGATCAAGCCTGTTGTGGACAGCTGACTACTAAAAAGTGTCATAATCTCCATATTATATTATTCAGAGTTTAAAACAAATAGTCTTTAATCGCAATGAGCCACATACAATTAAATCTAACAACACATACTGCAGGGTGGGGGTGTCTGTATTATGTCTTCTGGTGCAGTTTGTTCACTCATTTTTAACTTCAGTCAAGCTAAGTATGACCCTAGATGGACTTCCTGTACCTATGTCAGCACACTACATGCATTTAGTGAGCATGTGAAGTAACCTGTTCTATCTGGCAACATTATTTTTTAAAGGCTTACAAAGTGAGTGACATATTTAATAATGCTAGCTCATGCTCTGTTAGAGCATCAATTATTATTGTAAATTCTATATACTGCACAGCCAGTATAATCAACATTTAGTAAAGAGTGAAGTAATTTTTATCAAGGACAAACAAATATAAAGATTACAATACACATACAGCAAACACAGCAAGACCCTGGCTCAAATATTTTCCACTACATGACATAGGAATACATAGCAATTTATAATCTTCTAACCTATATGAATAGAATGCCTGAAATTCCATAGTACATAAAAAGTACATTGGTTACAAGGAGGTTTAAAAACAATATTGCTTATGAGGGCTTTAATATTGTTAAGGATTCAAATGGTACACTTTAAAGACAAATTATGAGAAGCATAATTCTGAACAGATTTTAGTACTTGAGTCCTAACATGGCATCCCAAGGTGTTTTTAACAACCAGTCGCTACTCTATTTGTTAGACCTGATGTTTTTCCTGACAGAACATAACATAATAAATGATCAGTGAGCAGGTCTTAAGAATCTGTTTGGCAACACAGTAAAACGACTGACAACACGAAAAAGCTTGTGTTGGAAAAAATGTATCACCAGTTATTATGAACTGGTTGGATTTCACTCAATAGTCACTGCAGTTGATTGCAAAAATAAGCAAACAAAATTGGCACATCTGGTTGAAAAACAACAAACCTGTTCAAGTGCCTCAAAAGGATGCATCCCAAAGAGTACTGTAAAAGCCAGATAGCATGTAAAACACACATGGGGCAGCTCCGCAATCACAAATAGCACAAAGACTTGATACGACGACATTTTAGCAGGCCAATAAAATATGCTGTAATAAATAAACAGCTGATCTTTAAACCATCACTGCAGTTTCTCTAATGTAATTAAATCCAAAATAACTAATGTCCATTTTTGATTTAAACACCATTATCTTATATTCTGGCTGGACAGCGAGAGCACATTTTTTTTTAGATTATGACATTATTCATGGTGGTCATATGAATTGTTAAAACTGATTTTGAAAATGATATTGTATTGGGAAGTGCACGTGGTCCTTTTCCGTTTTTTGGATTCTCTGTTCTATGTGCAATATTGCTAAAAAAATGATATATTAATATTAATTAATTATTATATTAATTATAATTAATATGTTGATAACCATAGTGAAAAGATGTTTGGGCAGGTTATATCCTGGGTTTAAAGTACTCAACGTTGTTTGAACCAAAACCCTTTCTTAACCTCTTGAACTGGCAGCCTTGAAGGGTTTTCCGTGTAATTGGTGACAGCATTTGTTATGCCTTGCCATCTGTTACTTTTCTTGTCCTAAGGCACAGTATTTTAACGTTTCCACTAAGATTTGCTGATTGTTTTTTTTGTGCTTGTACCTTACCTGGCTGAAACCTATAGTGATCAGCTGACTCTTTTCACTAATCTAAAATTAGGCCTTCATATTCTACTTGCAGCAATGGATTTATTAAAGCATGGTTAATTAAACTGTGTGTTTATTAAAACTGAGCCCAAGAGGCTGCAATATAATGTCAATTAATACAACTGCTGTGCTACAACAAATGTATTTGACAGGGAAGTATAAGTTATATAAGAATCTTTAAATAATAAGGATATTAGCCTTATTGAACCATGGGCTTGTATGCAAACAGAAATCTGCATATCTGTAAATAGTTTCTGGTAACCAGGTGAACGATCAAAACACTGGAAACAACTCTTGTTTACCTCGTGACGTCCATTGTATCCATGAACATGTGCTCAAAGCTCTGAATTTACTGTTCCACTTACAGTTCACACTCACAAATGACCAAGTAATAGTCCAGACCGGAGCTATGAGTTTTTTCAAAACTGGTAACTTGCTTTGATATCACTGTTTCTAACAACTGAATTTCATGTTCTCAAAGTATTTCTAATTTTCCAACCTAGAAAATATTAACCAAAGAAAATGTAAGCCTGTAAACTATCAAGCGTTCAATAAAACGAACTAATTCATTTACTCACAAGGTTTTTCAACAACTGACTAAGAATTGAGAAGAAAAAGAATTGAGAGAACAATTAATTTACAATTACAATTAATACAGTCTTACAATCCAAACAATTGTAGGTTAGGACCTTGCTCAAGGACTGTGGCAGAGGTGGGATTTGAACCCTGGATCTTCTGGTCCATAGTCCAGTATCTTAACCACTAAGCCCCACAGTCTCACAGTCCCTAGAGAATGTTTGCTCCAATGTCTGTTTCGTAGAACAAGTCTGAATGGTAACAAATGGTAAATGGGGCAGATACAAAATTGCTTTGTGTGTGTGTGTGTGTGTGTGTGTGTGCTTGTGTGTGAATGAAAGATTAATGTCATTTGAATGTTATGTCTTCACAAACCTTCAGGTGGGCTTTTGTTCTGATTGTTCCAAACAACCAGTAGCTTAGCCAGACTGGGCACTTTGGAGATCTCAGTTATGACCCTGAAAAGACTCTCCACACGATCGTAGGTCAGAACCACAGCAGTGAAGCCCGGTGATCGAGGAGGAATCAGTGGGAGGAAAAGTGGGTTGTTCACACTGGACCATTTCTTTAAGGAAAAAATGAAATACAATTCATTACAAAAGTTATAAATATAAAACAAGCTAATTTGATATAAGCATCTCCTTAAAATCAAGGCAATCAATTCACAAGTTTGTTTAATTAATGGTTTAAACACAACAGGACTTCATCTTTAAAATAAAAAATGTATTTACAAATCTAAAAACAGGCAGTTTGAAGTGGCAGAGTTAAAACAGCATTAAACGCCAAGCACACAACAGAGAATAAAGCAGAGGAAACAAGCAGCTGGAATTTGTTTTGACCTTTTAGCTTAACTCCTACAATATGTTCTATGAAACTGCACATTACGATCTGGTCATTGTTTAAACAACACATTATATATACACTGTACTTAGCAATGCTATATTGGATACTGTAGTATTCTGGGATTGACTAAATAGGCAATATGTTGTTGTTTCCCATACAATTATGTACTTAATATTAACATTACCTACCACATATTTAACTTAAAACTTAATATATTAAAATCTTATGTCACTGTAAAGCTGTGCCCTGATTCGTTCAGCCCTTTCACTTACTCAGACACACACAGATGCACATGTTATGGCCCGACATGTTTTCATTTCCTATTTACAACATGAGCAAGTATTTTAGAAAGCAGAGAGTGAAGAATAAAGAAACTATGAAAGTTTGTGAGAAACACACTTTTACAATCACATTTAATTTTGGAGGCTGCATGGTAAAGTTATTACAGTTTGAATTATGCTGTTTTTCCTCACTCTTGTTTCTCTTCCATTGTGTCTCAGCTGACTACCACAAAAACGAATGGATTCTTAAATAGAAGCTAATCTGCAACTGCCCAGTGATCCATGCGTGGGTCTGTGCTTCGGAGTGGCAAAACCTGTTCTTCATCCTCGTGGTGCTTATAAAGAGAGCAACAGCAACTAAACGTGGCACAGCATTCAGTCTGCACAAGTTAAAGCCACACATGTTTAAGAAAACCTTTAAAACTTTGTACTCAAGAGGCTGCAATATTATTAAAAGTCATTAAAAGTGCTCCGCTACAACAGCTAATGTATCTGGCAGGGAAATATAAGGAATATAATAATCATTAATAATGATGATGATATCAATCTTATCGAACCATTGGCATAAATTCTAACAGAAATCTGTATATCTGTAAATGGTTTCTAGTAACCGGGTGAACAACCAAAATGCTGGAAACTATTCTTGTTTACCTTATGACACCCATTACATGCATGAACTCGTGAATAGGTGTGAATAATAACAAATGGGCAGAATTGTTTATTTTCTAAAATATAATATTTAAAAAAAATATACACATGTCCTTGTGCTAAGGAACTTTGCCTCCTACAGTCTTTTTCAAATGCCTAGGTAATGTCTGGTTAATTTTCTAAATGCAATTATCTCTCTGCATTTAAAAAAAAAATGAATATGATATTTTTACCGACTGTATTTAGAACAAATAAAATTTGGCATGTTTAAAAAAAAAAATAAAAAAAAAAAAATAAAAAAAAAAGATCCAATATCATGCCATTGTATGTAAAGAATTCCAAAATCCTTTCCAAAATTTACATTTCGTAACCTTTGAAGACCCTTGTGTATAGCTCTGAAGGAAGGCATTTAAAATGCATCTATACATTTCCTTCCTGAACATCTTGTCTGCAATGAAGAAGTAAAGGGAATGTTGGGCTAGTACAGGCATCATGATGCACTGATGCACAAACATTATTTGCATGCAGGAATGATCAGAAGATAATCTTACTGACATCACATCACATAACTCATCACAAAAGTCAACATCTCAAGTATGCAATACAAAACTTGGATAACTCAGACAGTTGGGAATCAAGCAATGTGCTCCAAGAAAACAGCCAGAACTCTTTGGCTACAATCATATTTGAAGAAAAAAAACGACATCAAGATGTCAAGAAAACAACATAATTAGTTGATGGGCTTTTGTAGCAGCTAATTGCACTGGAAACCACATATAGAAAAAAGTTAACTCCTAGATGCCAGTCTTTTGGGATTTTGGTATGGTACTGGACTTTTGACCAGAATGTCCCAGGCAAAGCTGTCACTTCTGGGTCCTTGACAAATTCCCTTAGCCCACAAATGCTTAAATTGTAAGTTGCAGAATTGTATCATTTGTGTGGTGCTCTGGATAAGGGCATGTGCTAAATGCTGTAAATGTAAAAATGTAAATAATAACAACCCCAACTCAGAGAAAGCTTGGGGCGATGAAAATACAAGACGCATGTCTGGACTGTAGTGTCTCTTACATTTCTTTTGACATTTATTTAATGTGAAATTTGAACTAACAATAAGTCATACTTTTGTTCCAACTTAACCACTTAAACATTTTTCTATTTCATGCCTGCAACACATTAAAAAAAACTTGGGACAGGGCGATTTGGGGCAAAAGAAAATACAAATGATGTGATTTTAAACAGCTGATGTCAACAGGTGTAATCATAAATAAATGTAAGTTTTTTTTTAATCTGCATTTTCCAGTGGCAGCATGGTGGTAAAGTGGTTACTCCACCTCTGTGAAGTCTACATGTCCATCCCATGTCCACCATGTTTGCATGGGGTTTTTCTCCCACATTCCAAAGACCTGCATTAGGTTAGGTTAATTGGGGTTTCCAAAATGCCCTGTGTGTGTGTGTGAGTGTATGTGCTCTACAATGGATTGGTGACCTTTCTAGGATCGCCTAGGGTTGCTGTGCAGTAGGCTGGGCTCTCTTGTGAACCCGACTAGGATAAGCGTTAATAATAAATGAATTAATGAATCTATTATAGCATTTAGAGTTAAACTTGTATAACACCGTTCACAAACCCATGATCACTTTACAAATGTAAGAAGGAGTGAAAGTAGAGAAAATATCAGGTAAATGAAATGTAATGTGTCCTACTGTCAATAAGTCAAAAGTTCTTATTATAGATATTATAAGAAAGACAATGATCTAAAGCATACCTAAATAAAACCAACCATGCACTACTTCAAGAACCGAAGAATTAAGGTTTTGGAAAGGCCTTCGCAGTCCCCAGAATGGAACAGTGTTTACTAAATCTGTGGTTAGATTTCATTCAGGCTGTGCATGAAAGACAATCTAAGAATATTTCTGTTCTTGGAGCATTTTGTAAGAAAGCAGGGAGAAAAATCCTAATGCAAAAATACAAGGACTAAGCTGAATTACAAGAAAACTTAAAAGCTTCTGCCAAAGGGGGTGTTTATTACATATTAACGGACAAGATTTATGTATTAGGTTTCTTTTTCTTTTTAACCAAAATGTAGTCGTATTGGCACATAAACAGCATTGGCCATAAAAATAAAAAAGTATGTCACATTAAAATGTGTTCCCTGCAGAGATTAACTTCGTCTCATGTAAAAAATAAAAATAAAGGTGCCCAAGCATTTGCCTAAGGCTGTATTTTAGTTTTATCGAGTAGTGTTTTGTGCTCTGACTGTCAGAAACTCATTGCAGCAGGGGTGCAGTCGAGCCTTGGCAGGCACAGGGTGAAGCTGGGGGTGCTGGGATATTGTAGGCGTCAGTGGTTGTCTCCTGCCAGTGTGGGGCTTGGCTCTTCTTCCTGGCCCACTTTAAAACAGCCTGTAAACTCCCAAAGATGCACAGGCTGGAGCGAAGATCAAGTGACACTGTAAAGTAAATACTGTGAGTGCTTGGAAGCTCTCTGATGCGGTCATGTAGATTGCAGTTCTTTACTGGCCCAAAGGAGGAGGAGAAATGAGCAAAGGCTGAACACACAAAGACGCACAGCTATACCAGGCTCCACATGGAAGGGCTGTACATTTGAGGAACCCTACATAGTTTACCTTGTCTAGCCATTAGTAACATTAATGTGGGAACTGTTTATGTACAAGTCTGGAGAGAAAAATTACAAGGAGCAAAATGGGCAGAGGTTGGCTACATTATGAAATTCAGTCTAAACCAGTTAATGTGACCACATCGGGACACGATGGTTTTGGTCCTAATAACTGGCTGGTCCGATTAAAAGAACATGCCTTATGTTATAAGACGAGACGCGCTAAGTAACATATTAAACGTTTATTAAACCTTTATTGTGCAATTTACACGTATAGCGAACGTACAAACAAGAACTACTGTTACTTACGAACTTTGATTATTGAAAAATTAATTTGCAAACAAGTTTTTAGAAACGATCTACAACACAATGTATAGGTACTCAGCATGCGATGCATAATACTGTAAAAAAAAACAAGTTTTTACTAAATTCCAGTCAACGTTTGAAGAACTTATCCAGTGTGATCTAACGCGCTTTTGCTGTGGCTAAGTGGCGACTTGTGGCTTCTTTTTCTGTAGTAAATGAAAATGTTAGGCAAAGACCTGTAGGTGGCAGTTAAGGACTCTGGAGAAACTCAGGAATTTATCGGGTAATGATGCAAGAGATGAAGAGTTTCTTCACGGATATTAGATACTATTTGGGTTACTGTTGCCTTTAAATTCGCTTAAATTAATCTGGTCATGCTCTGGCTCTGACCACTGGCACCAAGGCATTTTCACCCAGAGAACTGTCAATCATTGGATATAACCAGATTATTACCTGCAAACCCTAAAATGGCTGCGTGTGAAAATCCCAGTAGATCAACAGTTTCTAATACTCAAATTCATCTAGCACAATCAACCATGCCACTTTTATAGTCATGTATGTCACCGTTCTTCTTCATTCTAATCCTCTGTTTGAAGTTCAGCGGGTCATCTTGACCATTTATACATGCCTAAATGGATTAAGTTGCTGCCATGTGATTTGCTAATTAGATATGTTAATGAGCAGTTGTTCAAGTTCATGAAAATCAAGCTTTACAGATAACATCATTTTAGAAGTAAATTTTATATTTAATAATATAAGAGCTGTAAAAAAATCTATAGGATTGCCTAATTTAATTAGAAATGCATGTTGTACAATGCTGCAAAAATACACTATAGCATCCATAATAATTTTCTCCTCCACCTTTTCATCAGTAGTATACCGAACATTGCCAGCGAGTCTCAGTTATGCCCAGTCTGCACAACAGCAGAGAACAAATACATAAACATCCATGTTTGTAGACAGCACTCTGGTTCACTGGAATTTGTACAGAGTCTGCAATACTATCAACACTGCTTTTTCAGACAGGCCAATGTAAACAGCAAGCAAATCAACTTGGCTTCTCCAGATTTGTTTAACCTTTTCACATGGTATGTAAATGATGAAAAACAAATGATGAAATATATTAGGCACTTTGTAATTCTGTTTTGCCATGGATGTTTTGATGAGTAAGTGAAATTCAGTAAACTGAGTATGAATTACCTACTTATGGAAGCAATAATACAGATAAATCCCTGTGGAGCAGCTAGCAGAAGTCAACCAGTAAAACACTTCCCAGTAGAAAGCTAAAAACCACCAATGGCAGTTTGATAGGTTTTTAGCTTTGTAGCTTTTTCTGTACTAAAACTGCTCTTAACTAAAACTGGACAAACGGCTCTGCTATCACGTGCACTACCCTAAAATAGTTGATTTTTACACATTAAAAAGGTAAGACAATACTTCTACCAGAAGCAAGAAGCTGTAAGATATTATTTGGTGCTGTAATAGTGCGTACATTTGTACATTTGGTGCTGTAATAGTGCGTACATTTGTACATTTGGTGCTGTAATAGTGCGTACATTTGGTGCTGTAATAGTGCGTACATTTGTACATTTGGTGCTGTAATCGTGCGTACATTTGGTGCTGTAATCGTGCGTACATTTGGTGCTGTAATCGTGCGTACA
>JAUZSV010430844.1:0-10295 GCA_034780495.1 Parotocinclus cesarpintoi | reverse complement strand
GTGTGTGTGTGTGTGTGTGTGTGTGTGTGTGTGTGTGTGTGTGTGTGTGTGTGTGTGTGTGTGAGAGAGAGAGAGTTGGGAAATTAAGGCGGGTTTGGATCACGCAAATGCGCGCTATGCCTCTCTGTTCCTTCATAGGATTCATTCAGCAAGAACCAGTATTTATTGCTGTCCTGCTTTCACTTTTGTAAAAACGGCATTAGGAAATTAATCTAAGAAATATTAATAATTATCATAAGTATTATTGCTTCTGTTGATGTTGTTACTGCTGTTGGCATACTATAGTAAGCGCAGTAGCGATGCAGTAGTGTGAGTGGCAGTAGTAGTATAGTTATAGTATTTGTAAATAGCAGTAGAAGTAGGGTTAGTATCAGCATTGGTAATCAGTAATAATAGAAGTAGCAAGAGTAATCGTATTAAGAGCAGCAGCGTTAGTACTGGAGTAGTGGAAGTTGTAGTATTTTAGATAAGTCAAGTAGTAGCAGTGTTAATAGCAATAGTAGTTATGAGTATCTAATAGCAAGAGTAGTAGTAGTATTCAAACTAGTAAGATTAATTAAGGGAATGGTAGGACTATGAGTAGTAGAACTAGTCCTGTTAGAAGTAGTAGTAGTAGTACTAGTAGTTTGTGTAGTAGTTATAGTAAGAATAATGGAAGTAATAGTAGGAGTATGGGTAGCAGTAGTGGTCATATTAGGAGTAGCAGTAATAGAGTAGTAGAAGTAGTGCAGTAGTATTAGTAGATAGCTGTAGTAATAGTAGTTTTAGCAAGTAATGGAATAATAGTAGGAGTGTGAGTAGTAGAAGTAGTCATATTAGGAGTAACAATAGTTTTAGTAGTATGGATAGTAGTAATTGTAGGAGTAATGGAAGTCATTTTAGAATTATGAATAGTAGTAGTAGTCCTATTAGGAGGAGGTAGTAGTGGTAATAGTTGGGTTAGTTAGTAGTATAGGTGGTGGTAGTTGCAAGGAATATGACTAGTAGTAGTTGTAGGTGTAGAAATAGTAGTGGAATTAATAGTAGTACTAGGAGTATGTGTCAGCCGCAGCAGTAGTATTAGTTATATTAGTATAAGTAGCTGCAGGAGAGGCACTAAGATTATTAATAGTAGCATTAGTAGGAGAACGAGTAGTGCAGTAATAGTACTAGTACATCCATCACTATACTAGCAGGCTGGATTCACAGATCCTGAGGGATAATAAATAGTGTTAATAGGTCCTTGTCATTTTAGTTATTTACAGGCAACTCAAATAAACCAAACAGAACTGATATTGGTTCTTAAGACAGTGGTAGGTTTAGGTATAGTATACATTACGGATCACGTTGCCGTCACCAGCACTTAAAATGGACGTCGTATTTATATCATGTATACTGATACTGCTAAACTACAGTAAAAAGCTTGAGGGCATCAACACACAGCATGTGGAGTCTGTTTTTGTATTCACATCAAATCGTCACAACTCATTTTGATTTAAGAGGAACACTTGGGCTCCCCTGTCTAGTCGGAGGCCTTATAATTATCCCCTCCTCCCTTTGAGATCCACCCCTTATACACACAGCTGGCTCATTGTTATTAAGAACTGTACCTAGTAGTGTTAAAACGGGTGCCATGTTGTTACTTCTCACAGTATCACCATTATATGAATAATATACTTAGATATGCTATTGTGTAACATGAAATATATCAGGTCCATACTGCCTCAAATAGGATAAGAGGAAATGTAAGAAACGCCGTTGTATACGTTTTTATATGCCTTTTCCGCATCTTTGCAGCTTACATGTGGCTTAATAGCTGGAAGCAATACCTTTGAGACCGTGGAGAACACGTAGGAAGGACAGAAAGTGATGCCAGAGGCATTATTATTAAATAATAATTATCATTATTAAAAAATAAATATTATTCCATTATTTGTAGTTGTTGCAACAGTAGTACTGTGATACTGATAGTAAGAGGTTTCTCACAGTGTTTTTTTTCTGATTATATCACACCAGTACTTGGTGTAGATGGGTAAGATTGGCGCTGTAAAGATTCTCACACCCCAGACTTGGATTAAGAAATGAACAAAGTACAACAGTGACTGATACATTAGTTCATTGAGTTGCAGTGACAGGAATGTAAACAAATACAGGGTGAGTCAATAGTCACTGGACACACTTTTGTTTCAGAAAGATGACATATATGAATACCCCAGGATGTACTGGGTAAGGGGATCTGTCCAGAAGACATGTCCAGAACATGGCTTACATCTTGAAAGCCGCCATATTGGATCAAGAGCATATTTTTCCACTGGGGAGGTGGTCATGTAGCATATCAAAGAACACCAGGATTGTCTCAGAAATCGATATCAACACAAAGTTTTAAACTTTTGTTGTTCATCATTACGGGTAACTGAAGCTGGAATTGATGATTCTGATGTCCGGAGAAATGCAGCTGCCGTATCATTGCAACAGACTTCAATCTCACACAACACTGTTACATCCCTCATAACCAAATTTAGAGAAAACTGGACCGTGGGTAACAAGAAACGTAGTGATCGTCTAAAAAACCAACTACCGACCAACAAACTGCTTATGGAAAATGTCCAGGACGCAGCTTTTAACTTATCGTGTACATTATCACTGAGCCAGTTATATTGTCGTAAAGTGATTCTGTGTATCGGCAGAAATAATGATTACATGCATATAATTTTACTCTATTTTATTTTATATTTAATTATCTATTATTATTGACATAGTTTCTGTTATATGAACTATTACTATAAACTTATATGCCTAGATAAATTAGTTTTATTCTTACATTTAACATCTGGGCCACCCAAGCAAGTCAGGTCTGTTTTTGAGTCTTGGTCCTCACAAGGTTTCTTCCTTATAACGTTAAGAGAGTTTTTCCTTGCCTCTGTCGCCCTAGGCTTGCTCAGGTTGGGATTGGATTTAGAAGATAATCTGATACTGTAAAGTGGCTTTGATTCAATGCTCCATTATATAACAATGACTTGACCGCTTGTGATTTTCCCCCAAATTTGAAGCTAAGTAAATTCTCTAACATTCTAATGCCCAAAACTGTGCACTGCTTTTAAGTAGTTTTAACTGAACATGTGACCTTACAACACATTGCTGTAACATCACCGCAGTGACCAACAGAGGGAGAGAGTGAGTAATAGTAAAGGATGCTCTAGACAGATCATCTGATTTCCTCAGTGGCTCTGGTATTTAATAACTGTTAGCACAATATATGATATGTAAGTCACCTGGGCTTTGAGAGAGAGCTTCAGAGCGAGCTCGTTTGTCTGTTCTGGACGTCTCTGCTGATTTCCAGAGCTTGCTTTGGCATCTGCACAATCCAATGCTTACAAAAGAGGTGTGCTCTGTCATCCCCGCAGAGACAGCCTGTGATACTGGCAGTAAAGGCTAGCCGGAGCCAAGGAGATGGGGTTTGGCCTCCGTACAGCGTGCTCTTTTTTAAAAAAATTACTTTTTTACACTTTCCCCATTTTCCATTAAAAAGGGAACATCAGTCTTAGGAGCCCAAACAACTGAGGCAGCTGTGATTGTACAGGCTAGTGGGAGTCACCAGTGCACGGTTAAGTGTGACCCCGTCCCGGTGGCTGCGGCTGTGGGCTTCTGACAGTTTGATAACATTTCAGTGTCGTTCATAACTTCCTGCCTTGTGCTGAAGTTGCTCCGACAGCCACGGAGGCCGAGGCTGAATCAGTCCGGGGGAAAAATTATGAGCCTGTCACCTAAATCAAGTTGCTTTATCTCGCCGTTCCAGCTAAGCGTACGCCGGTCCAAACTTTTAAATATACACATAAATTCTTTAACATGTTTGGGTTTTCGAGACTCTAATAAACGACTTAAAGTGGGGTCAGCGACGGCGGTCTGCTCCGGGGAATAAAATACGTGTTTCAAAACTGGGTCGCTGTGACTATCCCAGGCTTTGTGCGTTGTACATGGACCACCTGTCAGGACAAACGTGCCTCCATAATGTCTTTCGACCATGATAACCTGGGCATGTTGGCTCTGAAAGGGCAGTTAGTGTGGATCTAAAGCTGTGCATACAAGTCGTGCTAAGCTAAGAGCAAGTTTTGGAGCCCAGATGTGAAATGAGGCGTGATCCGCAAAGGCACGACCTGTCAGCACGTAGCACACACCGACAGCCTGCTGAGTTTTGCGGTGCATCCGTTCTAACCCTGACCACAGGCTGCACACACCGCTTCTCCGTGCCAGCGTGGGCCAATTCTGCAACACTCTGCTCTGTTTCCAGATCGCCTCCCACCCAGATTCATCCTGCCCACCTATAGGTTAAATAAATACAAATCACTCAGACGCACACGTGGACTGGCTCTCAGTTTGCTCATCGCCATTGGCTTGGACTGGGTTCCAGCTTTATATTGTTTTCTTGTCCTGTAAATCAGTCCGATCTAAGACCAAAATTCCCAAGCCACTTAGCACCAACACTAGGATGTAGTAACCAAAGCAGCCTGGAAACAGTCGTAAATACAACCCAAACCTTCTTTCTCAACTCTCATTTTATCAATTCCTGCTGTAAGGCAAGAGCCGTTTTAATCCCCTAACCCTCTATAACCGCTGTCCCACGAAAGAAAGTGCAAGTAAACAGCTTTCTAAATGACTCCTTTAACCCTATCTACACTTTGTTTTATGTAGTGCTAACCAACCGTCACTTCGTTATTTATTTTATTACCTAGCCAAATTGCTGGAAGCAAGAACTTGGAGGCAGAACATGTAGGAAGTTAGGAGAACATGTAGGAAGTTAGGAGAAGTATAGGAAATGATTTCAGAGGCTGTCCCCCTCCCTTGGGAGTTGCGTTCGGGGCTTTAATAAGAAGTGGAATCCACCAGGGCCGTGCCTAAATTGGGTATACTTTGATCAGGGATACATGATCTCTAGCAAGAAGTCAGTGCCAACTCTGAAAGACTTGGAGAAATCTAAGCAGTTTGAGCATGCATGTGCGTGGTTCAGGACTTCTCCTAGATGATGCACAAGCCCTTTTTCTGAAATGGTGTAATATTTGCTAATAGGCTCCCGTTTACTTTACGGCATCCCTAGATTGCTAATAATATCTAATACAGTGTAAACAGGTATGTAAATTGTGCTTATACTGCTTTGTTTAGGAAATAACGGCAAGAATAGTGCATACCTGTCAAGTCTCCTGGTTTGGGCCGGGAAACGACTGTATTTTACCCCACTTACCCGCTGTCCTCCTGTAAATTTCCTCTATTATATTTTAATTAAAAAAAACATTACTGTGCCTCTTCAAACTGAAATGTCACTAACCTCTGGAGAACTGGTGAGAAAGATTGTTACAGAAATTGTTACGTCATTAGATAACAGCACTGTTTGTGCTTTACTGTCATGTAAAATCAACCCCTCTGGCCCCGCCCACAAATCCACTCTTTCCGAAAAAATGTTAAAGGATGCAAAGTCTGTAACAGCTCTGTATAATAAATCAGTGAATGCAGGAGAACCACGAGTGAGCATGAGATACTAAAAATGTGTAATGAAAATAAAATGTGTTTCACTTTAAGACAAGTAATGTGTATATATGCTGAAAATATGTCAAATAAATAAAGGTGCTTTAGTTTCCTTTTGTGTTTTCATTTAGGTTGTATTATATAAGAATGACAGATGTAGGAACGTCCACAGCATTTCAGTGTCAACAAAGATACACCTTCAGGATTCTGATCATCTCATTGTAGTTTGTGGTTCACAGGTGGTTCTTTTACATTTCTTGTAAACCTGAATCTTGGTTGGGCTGATGGGACGGCTCGAAACTTTCCCTTATTTTTAAATCCAAAACTTTTTTGCAGCTATTCCCCAATAGCACATTTTAATTAATGGTCATGGCAATTTACATACAAGCCTGATCACTGGTCCCATTTTTACATAGCTGTGCTGTTACTGGTTGTTATGCAAACGTGCTGTATATAAGCTTGGGGAAATTTTCCAACTGGCCATTACCGAAGTCTCAGAAGAGTGATTTTTTTCTGACCACACTCTTCTTTGCATCTTTACAGGGTCTCTCTGCTTTAGTGCAGCACTTCCAGGAAACACAGTCATCAATATGGCTCTACTGTCCGTTCGAACCTAACAGATGCTGCTCGCTTGCCGGTCCCGATAGCGAGGTTGTAATTAGTTCCTGTTTATCTGACCCGTAGTGGCCTTATCTGGCTTCCCCCCGGAACATCAGAGAGCATGGGCCACTGGAGGTCGGGGGTCAAAGCTATCAGCGCCACACGCGGGACGTCGCCACATGTGCCTGCGCCGACTGAAACCGAGATCACAGAGCTGCACCTTGCAAACGCTCGGCCTCCCAGCACTCCCCTTTACTGATTTACACCTCCATGGGCTGCATTTAATTACTCGAATGAACAGGTGTTACGGCTGCCCTCTCCACATCATTTTCTAATTAGGCTCAGCCCAAAATCGGCTATCCTTTCACCGGAAGCGGGGTCGTGGACGAACTGGATCCCCCCAGGGCTGCCGAATAGGTTCCGCAGGATCTTCGAGTCGCCTGTGTTTTGACGTCCTCCATTTTAATCCAGTGTGTCGTCGAATTCCCGTTCCGGTCTTGGCCAGTGTGGTTATTTCGTTCTCAGTGCTCCGCAGTCAGCAAACAGGCCCTTGATGACGCTCCCCTGGATCACGTCTTAAGGGAAACATTCGGAGACATTCAGATTCAGGGGGAGAAACTGTAACAAACCACTCCAGGATAAATATACACAGCAAGCGCATGAAGTTTCCTGAGGGGGCAGGCCAGCTGTGGGAGTTACAGCACTTTTTTTTATTAAGGAATTGCTGGAGGTGGTTGGGTTGCTCCCATAATTCCTCCCCATGTCTGGCTGATATGCCACCCTTTGCTCAAGACTTTTCCATGTCTGGATGCGATATTAATTCATAACTTGTGGGTGGAGTATTCTGGGAGTGCTCTGTGCCTCTGGGAGGTGATCATTTAGTAAACACAGAAGCTACAATGCTATGGGGAATGTACAGTAGACTCTGGAGCAGACTCATTGTATTTTGCAGCGGGCAAACAATAATTATACACAAATATTATAAGGTGTAAGATAAAGAGAACTAGATTTAAGAGAGAAAATTATTTAGTCTTTATTTTATCCTCAGTGGTTCCATTTAAGGGTAGCAGTGGGTCCTGAGCCCATTCTGATGCCCTGAAAACAGGACCTCACACACTAATTCACACTTACTCACAACTTAATGTCTCCAGTCCTTGTTTTTGGAGGGGTTTTATGAAACCGGAGGACCTTGGAGGAATCCCACCCACGGATGCGCAAAGAACATACCAAACACCACACAGACCCAAAGGCAAAGAGCGGTCAGCGAAATGACCAACTACGTATAACTCGTTGTCTCTCAGCACAACCTGAATAAAGAAACGCGACTGAATCTATGAAAACATTTCATCATAACATCCTGAAATGCAGGTGAGCAAAGGTGCCCTCAAACCATTTCCAGCGCAGGCTTTCGGCGAGGTTGATTGGAGGGAAAACAACGCGACGTCTGTAGCGAGGCCGCGAGTGTAAGCGTTTGCTCGCATATTTAACAGCGCCACTAAAAACTGAATAAATGTTTTCACAGCTGAGAAGCTGTTGCTTGGAAATTCCGGACATAAACAAACCGTGGATCACAGTCAAGAGCTACTCTGGAACGCAGCGGACGCTTGTGTGGATCGTTTTTGCACCTGCAGTCTGTGCAAGAGCTGGAGTGTGAGGCCGCTGCATGCATGACCCCGTATGACCAGGAACTGACCCCCTGCACGTCTGAATCATACTGTTAAGAAGCAGTAAAAAAAAACTTTAGATGGAGTCCTAAACGTGGTTCTAACAGAGAGCTTTTTCTGGAATGCAACACAGGGGGCAAGGTGTGAACAGTCGAGTCTGAATTTCTAGGTAGTTCTACCGAAATCTTCACTGGTGTGATGTAGTGAACGTTGCAGGTGAGTCTTGCCATGATTTCCGCTTCACGATAAAAAATTTTCGTTGCATCGTCCACAGGTCGTGCCACAGCTTTACTTTTCCATAGTTCGGTTATACGTGAAGACAGACACTCTGTAATGGGACTATTCTAAGCTAGTGGAAAGGAAAAACTCCCTAAATGCTTTAAAGAAGAAACTTTGAGAAGACTGAGACTCAAAAAGGGACCTGACCTGCTTGGGTGGCCCAGATGTTAAACGTAAGAATGAAACAAATTAATCTAGTCAATTAAGTCTGTAGTAATCATTCAAATAATCAGAAACTAAATTAATAATAACAGATAACTAAAATATTGGGGCAGCACGAGAATATTGTTTCTGTGTGTGTGAGCCCTACGCTGGATTGGCGTCCCATCTTGAGTTGCTGGGTGGGCACCGGATTAAGCGGAAGATAATGAATGAATGAATAAAATATTGATTGATGTAAAACATATAGGTATTGTTTAGCCTGGGATTGTTTATCGTTTTAAGGTAGCTACCGATAAAGGCTCCACGACATTTAGCAAACCCACAAATTCTAACGAAGAGTCATGATACTTCTGCCCATGAGGTGTCTCTGTTGGGATATGTGAAATAGGAAATATGAAACTCCCCTGTGACCACACCTGAACTCTGATTTTACATTTAGTCTGGGGAGGCTGATTGGAACGTAACCGTCTTCCTGCCTCTGGCTGTCCGACCTCACACAGTCAAGTCAGCAATAGACAATCAAGCTGTTCCATCAAAGTGTAACTCTCACGCACAGTCCTGTCCTGGACGTTCAGCCATTCATTCGGGCAATTTAATTTAACTCTAAATGCCCTTCAAATGGGCAAACTCTGCTATCTATTCCTAGATGTACCATGGGGTGGAGCAGCACGCTCCCGCAAACGAAAACCAAGCAAATAGTGCTCCGGCATAATAACAATACTGCAAATATTTTAGAGCCAATCATGGATGGATGTGACTCCCAACCGCTGGGACCAGATTCACCAGAGGTTTACTGGGGGAAAAAAATTAAGCAGTTCTCAAATATTATCTTAAGAAACGAACAGGTTTGAGTTAAATCTGTTTAGAGGAAGAACATTAATGGAAGGACAAAACATCAATGATGGTGGAGGAATTAGCCAACAAAACTAAATCTAAACATATAACTTAAAAAGTAAATCAGCCTTATTTCCAAGAACGAAACTGTTTAAAGTCGGGTAACTTTTAATGCTTACCTTATAAACTCTTACAGCCCAGGACGAGTGTGAGGAAGGCGTAAAGTTAAGAAAACGGTTAAGCACGTAACATTTTAAAGTATACCAGCTCTAAGAATTGTTCTTTAAAAAAAAGGTAAGAAATAAAAAAGATCATTTATAAGACGTTATTTGAAGAGTAACAAACTTTTTTTTTTTCTTAAGTATGGAACCAGAAAAAAGGGAAAAAAACACATATTTAAGAAGATTTTTTGTTTGATTTTTTAGGATTCATTTCTTTTTCGAACATTCACAAATGGCAGCTTAATGATTTGACCTTCTTTTGCATTTATTTAAGGAGTTTTAATCCTTTCACAACATTTCTGCAATACTTCTGCAAATCAGAGAGTGTTCTTTCATTTCCTTTCGTTTAAGTAGGTTTGTTAAAAGTGTCAACAACATATTTGGTATGATCTTAAAAAAAAGCAAGTAACGAGGAAATGCCTTAAATATGAACTTTTGAGTGCGGCGAAAACAACCTGATACAATCTTATCATCATGTCAATGTGACTCATTTCATTTAACGTTAGAGAAAAGTCACCCATAAGATCAGATTGTTATCCCTCAGCTCGTGACCAAATTCATACATTTGCCATAAAATCAACGAGTTCATGACACTTTATGAAAGCACAAAGTAAAAGATCATAAAGCACAGTTTAAAAAACACATAACTCCATTAGAAAACCAGTCACACCAGTGAGTTCATATGAAATCATGAGCTAAATGTAAAACATTCTGATGAATGAAAAGAGACAGTGGACTTACCACCGGCCTTCCTTCATAGACCTTCTGAAAACAGATTTAAAAAAAGTTTAAAGGATTGTCATTATTTTGATTTTTATTTCAAAATAAGATAAAATAAGACCTTGTCCTGCGGACCACAATTTATATTAAATATTTTATTATATTATATATATTATATTATATACGCCAACACTCGCCCGTATGAGCAAATAAATTAAAAAAAATAATAGAATTCTGCAATTATTTTGTATTGTTTCTCTTGAAAAAAAGTCATTTTATTGTTCCTTCTTTCCAGATCAGACACACACACACACACACA